>CAJNJA010061453.1:0-23561 GCA_905231915.1 Symbiodinium necroappetens
GTAGGCGTCGGCGTCGGCGTCGGCGTCGGCGTCGGCGTAGGCGTAGGCGTATGCGTAGGCGTAGGCGTGGAGTAGGAGTAGGAGTAGGAGTAGGAGTAGTAGTAGTAGTAGTAGTAGTAGTAGTGGTAGTGGTAATGGTAGTAGTAATAGTAGTAGTAGTAGTAGTAGTAGTAGTAAGAGGAGGAGGAGGAGCAGGAGGAGTAGTAGTTGTAGTAGTGGTAGCAATAGCAAGAACAATAGTAACAACAATCATTCTAATCCTACTGTAGTTTTAGCAGTAGCAGGAGAAAGCAGTGGCAGCAAAAACCTTGATTTAAATCCGGGGTCCACTTCCCTTTGGTCTGGGGTGTAGTTCCCTGGAGAGTTATGAATGTTGGCGGGTTTGTCTCCCAATATTTTTTATTTGCATTGAATATTTTTCGTTTAGCTTTATCTATTTTCTTTCTTTATATTTATTTTCTTTAACTGTCTTTATGTATCTTTATTTGACTATATTTGTCTTTGTTTGTCTTTTTTTTCTTTAAAACTTTTTGTTGGTGCCACTGCGTGTCGTCACGGGGCCAGGTGCTACTGAGTGTGTGAGTACATTAAAACTGCACATACCTGCGTGATGCTGGGTGTTGTCTCAGGTCTGGATTGCTGCTGTTGTTGTTGTTGACCTAGGGAGTGTCGACTGTTTTGATGAGACCAAATGCCAGTGTGCATGCTGTTTTTCACCCTCGTTGTCAGGGGGCCCTTGCGGCACCGTTGGCCGGGTGTTGGGGGGCCGCCACTGTGGGTTTCTCGGACTTCTGAGGCCAACACAGAGCTGTGCTTTGTAACAATGAGATTAGGACGGACACGTTGAAGGTACGTTACACGGTTCCAGATGTCTTCGAACAACATATGAGCCACAGGAGTTCTCCAGTTTCACCAATCCTCGGGCAGGGGAGATCTGGCGGAGCTACAGTACGACGATGTGTGAAATGGCAGTCTTGATGGCAATAACTACTTCAGGCTCAAGGGCCAGCTCAATCCCAATCCAATACTCACTCGGCTTGGCACTTGGCCCCTCGCCTGGCACAAACCTACCTATCTGGCACTGGAAGATTGTTTGTCCGAGAAAGCCAAAGGCCTGATTTTGCGCTGATTGAATCACAAGACTGACAGGCTAAGACCCAAGGCACAGACGTCCAACACGAGGAGTCGAGTTAACCCTGCCTGGCCTTAGCCTTCGGCACTTGGCCCGTTAGGCTTTCTCGGGCAAGTCAAGGGCGACTACAAAGCCTGAACAGCATGACTGTGTAAGCTGATGACCTGATGTGGCTGATACTGCTATCAAAATCCAACCTATTAAATTAAGCATCCATTGATTCCAAGTCTATCGCAGAAATGGAATACATTTTGACGACTTCCCACCGCTCGTCAACCTCTGCTTCTGCTTCTGCAGCAGCATGCTCTTCTTCAGCTTCAGCTGCCACTTCTTCCAAAGCATCATGGAAACCAGCCGTTTTGAATCTTTTGCTGTCTGCAGCACAATTGAATGCTGCTTGCAGAAGCTTCAAGGCAATAATTCGCAGCTTGCCATTGGAATCGGTAACCCGGAAAAGACCTCAGCAGCCAGAGAGAATCAGGGCCATGTCAGTCATGATCCAAACTCCATGTCTCAATGGTGAGTGAGCTTGGCATGTTTACCATCAGGTCCTGATGGAGTTGTGGATTGGCAGCGGCATTGCTGTGGTCTGGAGATGCCAAAGGCCGAACATCACAGTGGATTTGATTTCTAAACATGTGGCTGAAAACCAGGTTGCTCGAATGTCTGCAGCAGCCAGTGTCGGCCAAGGCAAATTTCAGAACTTTCAAGCGTGGTTTCTGTGAAAGTGTTTGATCCTTGGGCATAATATCTAAGCCATGTTGGGTGAACAAAAGGCCAGGCTCTAATCATGAGTGAATGTATGTTGAAAAGCCTGACATACTCTACTCAGGTCTCGATGATGGACGCCAAAGATGGAGAGGAATCCAGTTGGCAAAGGCCAGACCTGCGTTTTTCAGTTGATGATGCCATCTGCAGATCATTGCTTGTACTGAAGGCCTTTGAAGCAGAATATGCTGAGATCATGTTAAATTTACGTAGTCAAACTCAATGTAACCTCAAGTATACCTCCAATCATCTTCTAGCTGTCCAGAGTGACTTGCTATATGTGGCAATTTCAGCTCAAGCGATTTGGTTGGATTGGTAGTCGCTTGATTTCAGTCCCCAGGCCTCAGCAATGGAGAAGTCATCGTCCCGTAAACAGGCAAAGGATTCAGTAGCTGTGCCATCAACGAACATGGATCCTATGATTAATGATGATGCCTGGCAATGGCAGGGGCAGGGGGCTCAAATGCCATGGTAGGGGGCCAAGTGCCATCACTCTCAGGGGATCCGCAGACTCAGAGCCTGAGAATTCTGATGCTGAAAAAATCAGGCTTAAACAGAAAAAATCTCGGAAGCGAGTTCAGGCTGAGATCCAGGATGACCACCTGAGTGCAAGTCAACAAAAACAAAACTGCATCGCAAGAAGTGGGCCGCAATACTGCAGCTTCTCCTTGTTCCTTGGCACCTATTCTTGATCATCTCTTTCTTTTGCTGTAGTCAGTAAGAGTCTGGCTGTGAGTTCAAGATAAGAGACTGAAATGATACCACTGAGATTCAGCCCAACATGCTGATCGCACGAGTGTATCCTACCTAGGATGCTGCAGTGACTGCAGGCAAGGAGCATAAACCATGCTCACGGCTGTTCTACCTGCTGACAGACATTCGCCCACACGTCAAGATAAGGGAATTGACATAAAGGGTCGACACACCTTGTTGAGAGCGCGATGCTTCAACTCCTTCACTCGAAATGCCGTCGTGCCCACAAGCCACTGGAAACGTTTTACAGGGGCTACATAGGGAATGGACTGAATATTTCGACCGAGAAGGTAGACGAGGTGGCGTTGGCTTGTGGTTGGGACGAGACATGTCTAAGATGTGACCACCCAGGCCAAAAGGAGATCTGCCAAAGCCAGAGCGAGCAGGGACGGTCGTTTGAATTTCACTTGCGGGGGCCAAGTAAGTGCCGACCAACTTGCCAGCTCCTGAGAGTGCAGTCACTGCTCCAGCTGTCCCTCTCCCTGCAGTCCCTAGTCCAGCTCCAACAGGATCTGGCCCAGTTGTAAGTAAAGAGCAGTAAAGGGCAGCAAAGGGCAAGCTACGAATAGGATCAGTGAGTCTGATGGTCTTCTTACATCTTCTTACTTTCACAAGAGCAAAGCGATACCTCACGGAAACGTGTGACGAAATCCTTGTAAAGCGATAGGACCCCCCCAAATCATCCATGGTCTGGCCATGAATAAGAAGTTTTGACGAACGCTCCGATGGCAAACTATCCCTGCGAGTAGAAGATGGGCATCATCTGAACCTGGAAAATGACATGAAACTGCCAGCCAAAGCAGCTTGGCTGATTGCAGGTGACCTGTGGTTTCGGGTAGACCTACTATTCCATGAGGAACTGAAGCAGCATGGGGAGAAGAGGACTGTTCCAGCACTTCAGCAGCCAAGTCAAGAGAACGCCATGGGGTGGTGATAATCGTGGTGGCTGTGAATCTGATGTCTACTACTGTCACGGCCAAGTCCGGGATGGCCGAGTGCCTCATCTGTGGTATCCTCGGAAGCATTTTGCATCTCATGTTTCAGGACATATATTCGAGCAGACCTGAAACGACTCAGAAGCTTTGTTTGAAGAAACTGCAAGATGCTGAAAGTCTGACTTGGTCAAACGTGGTTGGTCCAGAGCCTGTGACCATAATCCTGGGGGCCAAGTGCCATGGACTGTTCGAAGCAATGGCATGGTCCTTGCCTTGGGTTCTGGAGCAACAGGGCCATGTGTCTTGTCACTTACGAGACCAAGCAGACCCAAGAAGTTTGAGTGAGCTTGAGAACGCAGTCAGCATTCAGCAGGAAAATCAGGTTGAATCAGACTGGTGGTCATCGTCTTCAGATTGCTGGCCAGTATAAGCGCGACCCGGCGCATAATGGTGAACGAGACGATCCCTGTTGGATTATGAGTCAAAATTATGAGAGTCCGAGAGACAGAAAATGGGGTCAGTTAGAAAGATTCAGTACTTGTTCTTTCTATCGTGATGTAAGTAGGTAGAATCATCTTATCAGAACAGAAAGTTGTATTGATGTGTCTGACAGCTGAGGCTGATGGGCAACCAAAGCTCCGCTTCTGCAGAAAACGAGCGATGCCAGAATGTCTGAACAGCAAGTGATACCCCATATCCAGAATCACAAATCCTGTTGTGGCAACAGACCATAGCAGTTGAAGTGCTTGTTGACTTTTTGAGAAGGGTCCACAGTCCACAGCAGAGTTTTCGAACACCTGGGCAAGAGATGTGACAATGGATCTGAGATTGCGGCTCAAATTCCGAATCAGCTCCACAGCTGTAGTCTTCAGGTTATTATTTTGCCTTGTCTATCCCAATGGTTTGCTGTGTGGGCCGAGTGCCAGCTGAGACATCCATCAAGGAAGATGACTGCATTAGCGTGGAGGGTTTCATGAAGCGAATGCGCAAGAGGCGCAGAGTTCTCCAAAGGACAAGAAGCTCTCTAGGTTTCCAGACTATCGACTTCTACCTGTCCATCATGCCGGAGTCAGACATCTCACTGGACCCTTCTCTTCGAGACCAAGAGAGTTTGAGAAAGGGAGTTTCTGAAGCTTCGACAAAGTCTTCGGGAATGGATCTCCTTTTAGGATGTCCTAGCTGAGAATGAGGAGCCAAGTGCCAGCACTGAAACCAATTGGTCAAACCTCCCGCTGCTCTGTGAATGATATCCCTGTCCCATGCTGCGCTAGCTAAGACTCAGGCGCCAAGTGCCAGTGGCCATCGGTCCAACCTCCATCTGCTCTTCGAATCTCTGTCTCCTGGCCCCCTGCAGACTTTTAGATTATATTTATTATGGTGGCAAAGAGCAGCATTCCTCTTATTGCAGGAAAATTCAGCAACCTTGCAGTGCCACTGAGAATTTTGAGGAACTTCTTGAAGGACGAGGGGCAAACACGTGGGCTGTTCTCATGTGGCCTGTGGATCTGTGCACAGACACCTCCACAACTGAGACACTTTTGTCTTGAGGGCCAAGTGCCAAGACCATCTAGGGGCTTGTTGTTCTGCTGGCACCTGGCCCCCATGCAGACGTTTCTCTAATTTGTTTTAGTCTACATGTTGTTGTTGTTGGTGGTGGTTGTTTATTGTTTTCGACGCTTGCCCATCATATTATATTTGTCATAATTTGTTTTCTAAATTCGTGTTACTAGTGTTATTATTGATGTTGTTCTGCTGGCACCTGGCCCCCTGCAGACTAATTTAAATGGTTTTTAGCCTCGTTATTTGTTATTATTGTTATTACTGATGTTGTTCTGCTGGCACCTGGACCCCTGCAGGTTTTGAAGTTGTTTTTTAATCTACATGTTGTTATTTGTTAGTATTGTTATTATTGATATTGTTCTGCTGGCACTTGGCCTCCCGCAGACTGTTAAGTTGTTTTATCATCTACATGTTGTTATTTGGTTGTTGCTTTCGACAGTTGTTACTATGATGAAATATTGTTACCCTTCGCGGGGAGCCTCTGGGGTCAATGGCGGCACGGGCGAAGTCCTACTTTTCTCGCAGCAACACAAAAGCTTCGACTGTTTGAGAAGTCTACCATGCTGCCCTTTGAACCTGCTATCTACACAATGATCATAGCCTTTAGGCTGTGACTTAGGTTCGGGCTGCATGCCTGCGAAGCAAAGCTTTCATATGCGGAACATTCTCTCGGCACTCCCCCTAAACTTCGAAAGGAGTTTATACTCGGGAGAATGTCAAAATCTGTACACTTTCCCTACCGCTAAGAAAACCTCTTAACCGGCCAGGGGACAAAGGAAGCAGCTTACAGGCTTCCAGCAAGGACAAACATGAACCCAAATCCAAACGAGGGTTACGAAGAGAGAATGAGAGATTGGAGCCTCCAGCCCAGTCCTCTCAAAAGGGAAAAAGACAACGAGATTAGGTCACCACCCAGGGGCAACCCAGGTGGGCACAGTAGAGCCAAAGCAGGCTCCAAGTTACAGCACAAGACCTCGGGATACACGGCTTTGACCATCCCAAGGTGGAATGTGTGGAGCGGCGATGCCGCCGAGGTTCTCAGGCGTGCACGGTCTACTCCCTTGCATCTAACCTCCTATCCACCCCGACTCCCGCGGCGATTACGCACCCCGGGCAGGCAATGTTTGCACGGCACATATCGGGTTCCCCTGTTATGTCGCAACGGGCATCCTGCTGCATGGTATCGCGACGTCCAAAACCAAAGTGCAGGCTGACTGGCTCCGTGATACAGCGGGCACGTGGTTCGTAGGATGACACATTGGTGCAGTGTGCCAGTTGGGAACATCCCAACCGGTGGTAGCACCCTCCAGCGCTCGTAACACACAGCGGCAGGCTAACTGTTGCTTCGTGCGGAACTGGCGCCGATCGCTGGGGTCGTGAAGGTCCCAGCCACGCCGTCGCCGACGAAGATCCCGATCCCCTCGGTTCCGTGGGGAATGTAGCCGCAGCGTCATCGACATACTGCACAAACTGAGTCGCCTCAGCGTAGTCCTCGTACGACCAGAGAATTCCTGGACGTGGCATCGTCCTCTCTCGTTCGGTCCGAGCGGGTTCCGTTTGACTCCCCCGGGCTTGGCTTCCGTTCTCGGTCTGTGTGCCTCGCGAAACTTGGCTCCGGTTCGTGGCGTTCACGGCCAGCCGCCGCACCACTACCTTAACTCCTTCCCAAACCGAAACCACAGCAACCAACATCACTACCCAAAACCACCGCACCACATTTGTCTCGTCTTCGACATTGGGCTGTCCAGCCGCTCCTTGAGCACACGTGGCAACAATCAGCACAGCCAATGCTCGTCTCAACGACTCGGTGTTGCGAAGCACGGCCACTCGATCCCCTGGGAGCGTCGCGAGCTCACACAACCGCAGGAGTAGGTGGAACCTCTCGCGAGGGAGGGCCTTGGTCAAGGCATCGGCACACAGGGATGCTCCAGGCAGATGGGTCACTATCCAACCCCTAACAACCTGCTCTTGCAACCATGCCCCTTTTATCCGTAGGTGACGCGTGCGCCACGTTCCTCCCGGGAGGGACACCACAGCCACCGATGCTGTGTTGTCGGTGTACAGCACCACTCGTGCCCTCAGAATCGAGTCCTCTCGTTCCTGCAGTAGAGCGATCGGAGGCACCATTGCACGACCCCCTAAGAACTCGTTGATCAGGGGGCAAATAGACATCACCGCCTGGCCCGAATCACTCAGAGCTCCAAGTTCTGATTCGCACGTAGACATCGTCATGTAGGCTTGCTTCTTGCTGCACCAATTGATCGTGGCTCCAGCCCACACTGTCAAGAAAGCTCCATGCGAGCGAGAGCTTTCCGGAGCGAACGATGCGTCGCTGTACCCTTCCACAACATCCTCGGACCTTTCAACCTTTAGAACACCTTCGGGGCCCTTGTCATTCGGAGCGGCCCCATACTTCAAGCAAAGCTCTGGGTAGGCCTTGAGGTATCGCAGAACCTTAAGACCTCGTTCGATAGCCGCTGCTGGGTGTTTAGTCATCCAAGCGGAGATGACTGAAACGGAGTAGGCGAGGTCGCATCTGCTATGTGTAGACAACCAAAGCAGTTCTCCCCCGAGCTGTTGCGCCTTTTGCACTCGGCCCTCGAATCCCTCTTTATCCTCCTCATCTGGGGTCTGTGGTTGACCCTCGCACGGGACCTGCAGCGGCTCTCCAACCTCATACCTCTGCAGAAGCTCCTGAATGTACCTGGTCTGGTGCACGTACAGCGTCCCATCAGAACCCGAAGAAACCTCAAACCCATTGAAGGTAACTGATCCTGTCTCGGAAAGTAACACTGGCTCAGTGCACTTCCACACCTGACACAGCTTGTCCAGCGTTTGCTGAACATGCGAGGTAGCGCCCACTGCCAACATGTCGTCGACATACAGCGCAAGGTACACCACAACACTGTAGTCCTCTTCACGGTACACGGTCCAGATATTGGGATCGCTGGTCATGGGCCGAACTCTCACAGGGGCCCCATCAACCTCAAAACGCAACTCCGTCAAGGTTCCGTCCCGATGCACTGACCAGCTGCGGGGGCTAATGGTCAGCCCATACAGAGCCTGGTGCACAGACCAGTACTTCTCCTCGCAGATGCGGTGGCGACGGAACATTGCCGGGGTCATGACAACTATCTGAACCCCGTTCGACAACAGCGGCGCTGTAAGGAATGCTTGCTTGACGTCGATGATTCCTAGATCCAGCCTCCGAAGACCTGCGAACCGCAACAGGGTACGCAGGGTGACGGCGTCAATCCCTCCTGAGTAGGTGTCGGCCCGCGACCGCCGGTCGCTTCGTGCAAAGTTCCCGCAACATACGCATCGCACCTTTCGCCTTCCTTTCGGTGCCTTAATGCTGCAAATGACCTTCGCAGGAATCACCTCGCAGGGGGTTCCGTCACGGCGCCACTGCTCCAGCGTGGCCTCGTCCAGAGGCTTCACTGCCTTCTGCAAGCCTTCGTACTCCTCCCTCATCGGGTCGATCCACTCGCTGGGATCACGCTCCACAATTGCGTTCGGGACCACGTGGGTCTGCAGCACCTCGTCGTAGGACTGCTGAAGGTCCTGAGTGGCCTGCTCCACTTGTTGAGCGGCGCTGCGAAGGGATTCCACACGCTCTCCACCATTGGCAGAATCACACACAACCGCTTGCACATGTAGATTGCTCTCCCTCTTGATCAAGGCTTGGAGTCGAAGCTGGCTCCGGTCAAGTTCCTCCCTTGCAGCCTCATCAAAGGCAAGGGGAACAGCGGCAGCAACCAACTCACACATCTCAACTTGGTCGCCCGGCGGCGACGCCTGTGCCTGATGTAGACGGCTGCCCTCAGCTGGCACCTCAAAGAAGTCAGCTTCCTCCTTGACCGGTCCCCCTTCGAGGTCCTCCCAGTCTGCAGCTGCAATGCCATCGTCGGACCATCCTTCTCCTTCGTCGGAGCTGTCCTTGACCTCCTTAAGGGTATCGGGACTAACCCCTACAGCTACAGGCTCATCAGGGAAGAGGGTTCGACCCGGGGTGGTGCGGAGCATAGATACACGCTCCCTCTGCAATTGATGCTCAGCTTCAGCCTGTTCGACTTCCCGAGCAAACTCACTGTCTCCCCGACGGGACATCCTCGGTGGATCAACAGTGCCTCCGGCAGTGACGGCACGAGTCACAATAACTCTCTGGATGAATGAGAGACCAGACACTTGTTCTCTCAGGGCCAAGAACCGTTCCGGAGTAACTCCTTGCTCATACAGCCTGGGGAAATGACTGGGATCTAATGCACCTCCAATGGTCTCTGGACGATCCAAACCTTCGCCTGATACCTTGGTGCACCTCCCCTTCCACAAAACCTCGGCCTTCGGAGTATGGGACTTGAGTGGAGGCCCAATGGACGGCCTCGGCCAGCTCATCTGACATCGGAAGTTCCTGAGGAAATTCGCTGAGTGTCTCCCCACGACCCGCATGATCTAGGACAATGAGTCCCATTCCCAGCCAGAGTGCACCTGGACTTGTGCTCCCCCCTCCCCGGCTCGGATCTCTCCATTTCCAGGATTCGTAGCGGAGCGCTTCTTCCTGCGTTGTCACCAAAGCATCTTGTAGAACCTCCCGACACCTGGACCACACTAGGTTCCCCTCACTTGCCTCCAATCTGCTGGACAACCACACACGAGATTGAAAACTCCTCACTCGGCGGTGGAACTTCTGCGCCTGGGCCTGAGGCCAACCCCCGTTCCCTCTGGCCAAACACTCCACCAACTGCAGGGACTGGACCACCTGATGCCTTTGCTGAATGCGGACTGGGGACACCTGATGCCTTCGCTGAATGCGGGTTGAGGACACCTGATGCCTTCGCTGAATGCGGGTTGAGGACACCTGATGCCTTTGCTGAATGCGCGCTGGGGACACCTGATGCCTTTGCTGAATGCGCACTGGGGACACCTGATGCCTTTGCTGAATGCGCACTGGGGACACCTGATGCCTTTGCTGAATGCGTCCCATCTAATCTAATCGAAGCCAACCGTGGCGGGGGGCCTGGGTGAGTTTTTAGATTGGGCACTGGAACTCTTCCCACAGCCTCTGCAGATAGAAACCGGTCCTCCATTGCCATCATCGACTCAATAAAGTACCACTTGGGTTCCTCGTTCCCAAACGAGGCTCGGAACAGATACCCATGAAGGTTGGGTGCGTCCTCATACCCAATCCTTACCATGCTATGAACCTCCCCCAAACGATCGAGCTCAAACTGAGTATTGTTTTCAGTCAGGCTATATGGCTGAAACCCAAACAACCATGGCACAGGGTTCTCATAGCCCTCCCAAATTACCTCAAGCTCCGGGGACTCCTGCCAAGACCTATTCCTAGCCAGGTACATGGAAAGGACAAAGGCCGAGAGGGGACTGTTCCTCACATGGCTGAGGTCACCGTAATTCTGTCCCACTCTGATCTCTCTCCGCTCGGAGCGTGGCCTCCGCACTCCCCGCCTTCGCGCCTGCTCGGCTTGTTCATCATTCAGCACGGTGAACCGCTGTCTCCAGACAGGGGTCTGCATGGCCACATCTGCACGATCGTTCGTGTCAAGCTTGGCGACACGATGGCAGGTTTTGGGTAGGCCCTCTGCGCACAGACCTCGCTCCTCATCACCGGCCTTCTGTCCTTTGTCGGAGCAGGGAAACGTATCCAGCTCCTCAATCTGGACTGTGGGCTCTCGTTCCGCGCACTCCAGACTATCCCCATTTCCGAATGGCAGGTCGCGCGGCAGAGCAAACCCGGCTTGTCTCAGCTTCCCGACGGTGCTCGGCTCGGCACGTTGGATGGCTGTGAGGCTATACGCAACCAAAATCACCCGAGAGCCTTTCTCCCAAGGCTGCGACGCATGGAACTTGCGCGGGTCTAACTCAAAAGGCTTCAGCACTTGCAGGGGCCACGTCTTCCCTGCAATCACCTAACAGTGCGTTTGGTTGGGATGCGATGGGAGAGGGTCGGAACTGGACGTTCATCAATCGGGAGGTCTCTGCGCAGAGGCTGCGTGTCACCTTCCTGGCTGGGCATTTGCGCGTCTGGATCGAGCACTTCCGTAAGCAGAGTGGTGGTTATCATCAATCTACCATCACTCAACAGCACCACATGTCCCTTAGTCACCTCAACCGACGGCGCTAAGACTGTGCCTACTAACCCCCTAGCCGCCCATCGCTGTCCCTTTCGGTTCCACCTCCTGTTCCTCACATACACCTTGGTGCCAAACGGGAGCACATTGGTGGGAGGCCCTCCAAGGACAGCGCTGAGCCTGGACCTCATACGGGAGGCAACGTGCTGCAGGGCAAATGGCCAGTACTGATGCTCCACTGAGGCGGCGGTCATCAGGACCCTCGCCTGCCTCTTTATCCGATTAATCATGCCTTCCACTCGTCCATTCTGCTGATAGTGATCTCCCTCGCTGGTGGTCTTGAAGATCCCTCGATACCGAAGGAACGAGCGGAGGCGCTTGTTGCAAAACTCTCGGCCCTTGTCGCTGTGCAGCCGGGTCACGCAGTATCCGAGGGCCTGGATCTGCGTGATCATGAACGCGATACCATCCAAGACGGTTTCTTCCCGTTTGTTCGGGAGTGGAACTACAAACGGTAGCTCAAACATCTTGGAAGCCTCCAGGTGCTCCTTCTCCTGATCAGCCCATTCCCGGCTCATAGTTTCCTCTTCCCGAAGCTCAGCATCGGCAGCGCGGACAAGTTCACGAGAGCCCTCCTCCACTTGTTCCCATTCCACGGGCCCCTCCTCCTCGTGGGCCCAGAGACCGTCAAGGTCTGCATCAAGCAGCGGCTCCCCTGGAAGCGAGGGCACATACTCCTCGCAATCCACATCTGAAGGCAGATCTGGCACCTCTGCCTCACCTGAAACCTCCTGGGGTGGCTCTTGGGCTGTCACTTGATCCCGTTGTGGCTTCACAGCTAACTCCGGCACAGAGTAACATCCCACAAGACACCACACCACCTTAGGATGATGTTCACTAACACCCCGCTCGTACTTACCAAGTAGATCCACACTCAGGGTGAACCCTTCCGGAGTTTTGATGCGGCGGTGCATCCGGGACTGAATGCCCCCTTCCACACAATGGCGGCAGTCACGTCGCCAAGGGATATGGTCCTGAGCCAGGTGCCGTTGAAAGGACGCGTCACCTTTGACACCTGCTGCTCGTAGGGTGGTCGTCTGACCCAACATTCCAACCTGTAGCCTAACCGCGGACCGTACAACAGTCGACACTGCTTCCAGCACACCGGGGCTCCATGCAGCAGTCGCGGAGGATGGCTGAGGACTATCATATAGGGTTTCAGGGGGCAGCTCGGCATTGGTGAACATGTCCACCTTGCCTTTGCACAGCACACGGTTGAGCTGCCGCTCCGCCACAACTCTGGCAAACCTGGTGATCCCTATAGGCTGGCCGCACGGGCGACCAAGGCACACTAGTGGTTCATAAAAGCACGCAGCAAGCTCCAACAGCACCATCAGTGCAAGAGTTTGCCGCCCCCTTACAAGGTCGTCTTTGCTCTCGACAGAGAGCGACGTGTCGCACAGACTAAAATCAGCTGCGGCAGTACCAATCAACCCCCTCAGTTTACCACCCGCGGCAAGCTTCAACAGATACGAACAGGTGACCGGCTCGCAAAGCTCCTTTGCTTCGACGTCCAAAACCACGCACGGCTTGGAGGCCTCCTTGAAAGCCCTGGGGTGGCCCATCACAACGAACGCGCCATCTCGTTCGCAAGCCCTCCGAATCCGGCGGTTCCACTTAGACTCTGCCCCAGCCCCACAATGGTTCGACTGGAGCGCCAGATCATCCACGACACACGCAGGGAAATCCCCAAACTTGTGGCTCAACCACGCAGACATCAGCACTCCCACCTTAGCATCACCTTGTGCCACTTGGCACAGTCGGTGCTGTAGGACCACAAAGTCCTGGGAGCTCAACGAGGCCGCCTCCTCGCGAAGCGCCTTGATCACAACTCGCTGGGCCCTCCGATATGCCTCAACATCCCCAATCAACTCCAGAGCCAACTCATACGGAACTTCTGGACACTTGTTGAAGGTCGAGGGCCGAATGGTACCCCGCACAGGATGGGTCAAAAGGCATTCATTGCCACACCACGACAGCTGACACCCCATGTCAACCAAATCCGCGACCGACACCAACGGATCAATGTCTTCCGTGGACAGCAACGTTCCACCGGAGTTCACAAACAACTTGACAGTGCCAACTGCCAAATTCACGTTGCGTAGCTCGCACCCTTCATCAAGCTCCCCCGGCCTGGCCCGTCTCATTGACGTAGACGCACCGGTATCAAGGAGTCCGGTGCGCTCCGGCTCCTCAACGCTGCGCCCAAACACTTCGGACACCCGTTCCGGACTGGGCCTCTCATGTTTCACAACAAGGGCCTTCAGCTTGAGCGACCTGATAACCTCGGTGGCCTCCTTCAACAAGTCGGCTGTGGTAGTTGGGGCGTTCCCCGCACCAGCTTCCTGACCTTCTCCTGCGTCCTGCTCCTGTGCCTTTTGGAGCTTAGACGCCCCATCGCCTTTCCTGGCCTTGCCACCCTTCCCGGTGCCCCTCCCTTGGCTCCCGAGTCAGCGCTCTTGGCACTCGGCGCTGCTGCAGCTTGTCCTTCTGGAGGGCCCCAGGGGCAATCGGGCTTCAAGTGTTGGTCACTAGAGCATGCCCAACACCTGCGAGTGCCCTTCAGCAAAGCACGATCGTGATAATCAGGACACAAGGCGGCCTTCTTACACCCCTGATTAGAACCCCAAAACCGGCACACCTTCTTATCACCAGCACCAACCGAGGCGGCCTTAGGGGGAGCAGGGGGAGGCACTAAACCGGACTGCTCGGCACCTTCCTTTTCCTCAGCCTTTGTGGCGGCGGTTTTGGCTGCTGCAGCACGGGGTCGCTTGGGTCCTTGGGCCCGGGGGTCTTCTTGAATGGAGAGTGCCTCATACTCAGCAAGGAGGTACTCAGCCAGCTCCGCAACCTTGGCCTGAGTGCCTGAGTGGGGGCAAAATCAACCCCAGACTCATTCCGGTACGCAGCCACACGGAAGGACACGACTGGATGATCCCCCAACCCCGGTTGGGTCAGCAAGTCAAGCCCTTTTAGCAGCAGGCTCGAGTCCGGAAGTACTGCTCCGAGCTCGCTCGCTCTCAACACCATGCGTCTCCATTTCCTGATGCCCTCCACCGTCTCCTCCACTGAGCTCGAAGCCTCTGGATGAACCAGGTAATCCAATACCTGCGCACGCTCCAACTTGCCTCCAGGCTGCCATCGACACAGGATGGCGAAGACAATGGCATTGACCGCCAGCGTTCGCGTCGCGATCAGATCCGTCCGAAAGCTGTCGGGGACCGCCTTCAGAAGGAGCTGCACTCCCCTCTGCTCCACCAAGCAGTACTTTCCGGCATCAAAGCTTTTCGCCATCGCCGACGCCTTCACCTGCAACCTTTGCTGAGGCGTCGCGCGGAGCCACCGTTCATAGTGGTCTTCTGCCTCCTTCAGATTCTGTGCCCACCACGTCTGGGCACTCGAACAAAGCTGCCTCATCAACGGCGCCACAGCTGCCAGCCAATCGCCTGCGAGGACAGCGCCCTGAGAGCGCTGTCGTGGCTCCGCCAGGGCCGGGAGCTCAGTGATGTGGCGACTCGGCTCCTCCGGCTTGCCAGGGGTTGCACTAGTAGTCACCTTAGGGCTAGCAGGGGCCGGTCCTGCAGGGACGGGGGTTCCTCCTGGTGTCGAGCTTAGCCCAGGCGAGGTTCCTATCTTAGGGGTCGATGGTGGAGTCGTAGCTGGAGCACTAGGAACACTACTACCCCTAGTCCCCGGCGGCGAGGTGTTTCGAAGACTTCCTATGTAGTACTGTGCTGGGCCAGTCTCCAGCCCCCCATTCTCATTCACCACTACGTCACGCAGGTGACCATCAATCCTGACCTGAAGCTTGGTGCCTGGCGGCAAGGTGGGCTGAGGCGTTGGCGCCGCCGTGGCTCCAACCAGCTCTTCAGTCACCGAGCTGTCGCCTCCGACACTGAGGGTAGCCTTGGTTGCAGTACTCACAGCTGCACTAGATTCCGATCCTCCTCCGGCCAACTTGGCTTCCTCAACCCCTCGCTTACGTCCTACACCCTGCGCCTCAGACCTTTGCTGCAACACACGATCTTGCAAAGCCTGTGTCTCAGACCTCTGCTGCGATGCGCGATCCTGCAACGCGTGTGCTTCGGACCTCTGCTGCGCTGCACGGTCCTGCAACGCCTGTGCCTCAGACCTGTGCTGCGACGTACGGTCCTGCAACGCTTGTGCCTCAGACCTGTGCTGCGGCATACGGTCCTGCAACACCTGTGCCTCAGACCTGGGCTGCGCCATGCGATCCTGCACCGCCTGCACCTCAGGACCTGACGAACACGAACGATCCATCCAGGCGGCCTCAGCCACGGGTTTGCCAGCTCACCTGGCCTTGGAAAACTCTGTACATCGCTCGCTATGTACATGCTCGCATCACGGTGGCCGGAGGCAGCAGCGCGAGCTGTTGCCTCCGTATACCACCTATCCAAAGCAGTCTGGTCGACCCATCTCAGCCCTTGTGAAGACTCCGCAGATCTCCACGAGTGGCTGGAACGGACCTCCTCCACTCTCTCCAGCCGGTTGTTCAAGGCTTGCTGCCCCTGAACCAGGGTTTCCAACACGCTCGTCAACTGCTGAAGTCTAGAAGACTCTTCGGACTGCCTCGATTCCGAGCGCCCCCAGGATTCCGGTGACTCCTCCGCGGGGGCTGTAGACACCGCCTCCGGGTGCCTCAAGGATGCCAGGGTCTCCTCACCACGTGGTTCCCCTTCATCCACTCCCGGTTGCGCTCCCTCCACTGGTCCAGGGCTTACGTCTGCCGGGTTCGGCTCCACGAGTTCCGGTTCGCCATAAGGCGGTTCGAGGACTTCATCCTCTACCATCCTCATCTGATCTCCCGTACCTCGGGCCTCCACATCCAGCTCAGCCTGGTCCAGTTGTAGTCCCGGAGCCACCAGTTCTGCAGTAGGATCCTCTCTCCGCTCCTCAGACCCATCACCTGAGGCCTCCATCGCGCCGGAGTGGGCAGCGCCTGAAGCTCTTCGCTTGCTCAGGAGCGTCTTGGGCTCATAACCCCTTCGCGGGGAGCCTCTGGGGTCAATGGCGGCACGGGCGAAGTCCTACTTTTCTCGCAGCAACACAAAAGCTTCGACTGTTTGAGAAGTCTACCATGCTGCCCTTGGAACCTGCTATCTACACAATGATCATAGCCTTTAGGCTGTGACTTAGGTTCGGGCTGCATGCCTGCGAAGCAAAGCTTTCATATGCGGAACATTCTCTCGGCAGTTACAGTTGCTGTTGTTCTGCTGCCACTGGCACTTGGCCCCATGCAGACTTTACAGTGGATTTGAGTCTACATGCTGCTATTTGTTAGCTCACTTTGGGTTTTTGCTGCGATGTGCCCCTGTATTGTTGTGCTGCTTGCATTTCGCGCCTGTCCCTTTTCTTGTGGCTTTTCGCCCCTCTAATTCTTATCAGATCTTGTTAAGTCATATCAGATCTTCTTAGATCTTATTGGTTCCTATAAACCATCAAGGGAACTACAGTAAACCCCGAGGAAGTGGACCCTGGATTTCAACTAATGAAGAAAGTGCTGGATCTCGAGCGGGGAGTGGGGGTGGGGCAGGGGATTAGAACGGTTTCATATTGCGTAGATGCCACACTGGCATTTACAGAGTTTTTGCCGTTTGGACATTGCGGTCCATGCTTGACGTTTCAAGGAAGAAGACGCGCAGTTGCAAGTGTCCATGCCCCAAACACAGGTGACAGAGTTCTTGGTGCTAGGTCCTTTATACTGACTACAGATGCTTGATGTTTCTGGAACAAAAGACGTTGCCGCAAGCGTCCATTCCAGGTGCAAACATGCAGCAGCCCTCTTTTGCAGCATTTTCGTGCCTTCGCGTTTGGAGTCTGGACTTGAGCCACTTGACAGGGCAACCCAGAAGCACAAGCCCATCGGGGGCCAAAGTCATGAAGCATCTGCACGACATCGGATTTGGAAAAAAGAAGACATACATGGTGCAGCACGGATCAGCCGGCGACATTTTTACGCTATTCCAACCCCACCCTATAACCCCGGAGCCGACTGGAGCTCACAAGTCACAAAGCTTTCCAATTGCAGCGCTGGGTGCTTGGTGCAAGTGCCATAAAGGATATATATGTGCCTGAACCTTTCTTGGCCAAATTTATCCAGAATTCATTGCAGGCCGTCAGAGAAAGGAAGGTTGAAGAAGCTCGAAAGGAGTTTGATGAAGACATGAAGAAGGCCCATGTCTTTGGCCGAGGCCAATGTTGGAACATGCCTGAGCTCAGGCTGAAGACAACATCCAAAAGGATCTTGCGAAGGCTTGGTTTATGTTGCCACCGCGGCATCCACAGCCACTCCCGGTTCTACGACCAAAGCCACCACCACCAGCCCACAATTCTGTGCAAGTCTTGCATCCTGGTCGACGAATTTGCAAACGGCAAACAAACGGAAAGTGTGGCAAATGCTGTCAGGCCATGGCAAACGAAGAGAACCGGCTCAAGGAGCAGTCTGCAGCAAACGTAGCTAAGGTCGCAGCCAAAGACATGCACAGAGCATGCGCCATTAAACGGCAAGCCTTCAAGATCTGCCAGCTGAGGCCAAAGAGGAGGCTTTGCAGCAGGCGCCAAGCCAAGTCCGGCAAGAGTGAAACTTTGCCTAGCAACAAGTTGCCATAGCATGCCATAGCACCATCTACTTCTTTTCGCAGTACGCGGTTCGACTAGGCCGCGCCCAAAGCTGAGAAGCAGGCTAAGGAAGCCGCGGAGAAGAGGCCACATCAGTGGCCGCATCGATCAGCGTAGCAATCGACCGCAGTCTGTTCAGCAGTCGCGCTTGCCGAATCGGTGCTTGCCAGAGAGTGGACTTCCGTCAGTGGAGTTTTTGTGCGAACTTGAAGTTGACTGCTCTGTCTCATGCACAGCCGCAGCCATGAATGCGCACGGCTCACGGTTGCTATATCTGTTGACATAGTAGCACAGTCAAAAAAAGTGACGAAAAACAATATTGTTTTTACTTTACTTAAACTCTTAGCTTGCTTTATGCTGTTGGTAATTAGAAAAGGATGTTTCTTTGTTCATGAGTCAAGTCGTTTGCTGCGAGAAATATCAATCATCAGATTCTGGGATTCACCATACCTACAGCCTTTTCAAAAGGCAGAAAAGGATTGAAGTCCTACCGAAAGATATTCAACCTCTTGGAATCCATGTTCTAATTGAAGCCAGTCATTGAAGCCAGTCGAGTCCCTTGTGAAAAACAATCGAAGCCTTGGTATCCCGAGAGAGGCGAAGATTGGATGTACAGCATTTGGACTAGAAGTAAATCCAGCACCCAGAAGCATCATATTTTTGGAATGAGCAATTCCACACTGCCGAAATAACCAAAATCCCAGGATTAAAGCGGCTATTCAGGCTTTATATATAATTGAAGCAAATATTTGGTACCACAAAAAAGACACATGCCTGAGCTACACTCTCTGCATCGACACCGAAACATTCCAGCCAGGGCAGGTTTTGGAAAGAATCCAAGGAAAGCCTGGGAGAGGCTTCAGGCCAGCCATCACAACACGGGAATTCTAGTTAATTCTCCAAATCTGAATAATTCCAGATTTGCAGGGCCTAAAGATTCCAGAATTCCAGAGTTTCAATTCCGGATCAATCCCAGGGAATTCAGTCCAGAATTCCAGATTTGCTGGTCGTAATCTTTCAGAATTCCAGATTTGCGGGTCCTAACAATTCCAGAATTCCAGATTTTTCAAGTCTGGAACGATTCCAGATTTACGCATCTGGAAGTCTGGAATATTTGGTCCCGTAAAATCTTGAATTCTGGAATTATGCCAGACATGAATTTGTGGAAGTCTGGATCTCTGGAATAGTATAAAATCTGCTACCGAATGATACACATTATCCCTGCTACCATCCTCAATGTAGTTCCTAGCATAATAATCCACATGCGTGTGCATTCGCACTATTTATGTAGCTAGAGATCTATGCACTTTTGTAAGCCTGACTATGTTCGACATGATACATATTTTGCCCTGCCTAACTCGCACTCGTGGCACATCTGTGCAAATCTGTCCACGCAGCACAATGCAAGGTGGAGTGGGCAATGGGTATCTACAGGCTGCTGTAGTATTCGGTGTGGGGGCTATGAGCCTAAATAGCCACTTACAAATCCTTTTAATGCCTGCAGAGCAGTCACAAGCCCGTGTTATTTGACTAGGTTTTTTTCTGCAGGGGACTACAGGTGTCAATATGGCCCTCACAACCAGGTTCCATGTAGGTCTCAATGTGGGGAAGCCAACCTTGCTGGTGATGGTGGCTGTTTATGAGGATCAACGAGGATGTTTAACGGGGGCTGCTGTCGATGAAACGACTATGAATCAAATGTGCAAACGACTGCTTGGGTCTGTCAGCCGCGACATGCCATGGGAGGGTATGTAGGACTAAGACCGACTATAGCTAGCAGGGATGAGGGGCTGAAATGTCTCATACATGTGGAGGGTGGTTGCAGGTGTGCCGTTGAGTATCCTGAGCTTCTATTGAAGTGGCACGGGATTGTGCCGGGAATGCGATGTTTAGATGGAAGCAAAGGTGCCCAGAATATGCACAGCACTGTGGCAGGGGCACGATTTGCGGACCAAGAACTCGTGATGCTGGGCAAACATGTTTCTCATATGAGTAGCGTTACAAGTTTCGCCCGTGCGATCATCCTCGATGATCCTTTCAGCAAAAACCCACATAGCCCTGTAGGTTCCTGCCCCCGAAAGTCCCTCCCTGCGGTGCGACTTGGTCAGCTGGGCGGGTGGGAAAATACTCACCTTGCTTAATTCTCACTAATGGAATGTCGCTAAATTCCTTTCATTCCTATCCACTCCCCACAACACGCGTATCTGAGGGCTTCTGTGGTCTTCGCCATCAGGGATAGAAGCCCGAGCAATCTGGCACAGTATTCACGAAGACGCACTACTTGGGGACTTCTATTCTATAAGGGATTACTCTTTCAAATGCGACCTTCACAACCACTTTCCTTGTAGGCCCCATTGCAAGTCTACATTAAGCAGCACTGATAATTTGTGGGTAGTTCTTCTGAGGCTACTAGCCGCTTGAGCACGAGTACAAAACTCACCGTGTCTACTGGACACGATTTCGAGCTGCAGGGGTGATCTGTATCTGCGGACGAATCGGCGATGCTCAACTATGAACTTCTCTTCGCTTGCGGCCCATAGATGCATCCTTCTGTTGCAGGCTTGCCGATGCCGAGGCCGGGATCCTGGGATACGCAATCACATATGATGGCGCCTTGCGATTTTTTTTACTATTTCATGTGCAGTTGCCGTGGTCATGTCGTCCTTGGCCTTGTCTCTGGAGGCCAAACTGCGGACTGCACGGCAACGTCTTGAGGTCAATGGCGAGGACTGCTGCTCAGTGGGCTGCCTTGCCGTAGGAGGCCTGTAGGCCCCTGAGACTGAGCGGCTCGGAGGCCAAGGACGTGGAAGTCGAGGAGCCAAAGCCGTCCAAGGTCGGAACCTTTGAAGTGCGAGAGCTCCTGGGTTCCGCCTGCCCCGCCTAGCGCCGGAGCTCCGCCTAGCTTGTGGCTAAGGCAAGCCGCAAGCGAAAAGGCCGAAGCCTCGGCAGTAGAGGAGCTTGTGAGATTCCGGTCTCGAGTTGCAGGTTCAGATACTTCAGAATATTCCTACTCTGGAGACGAAGCCGATGGATGAGGCGACCAAGTCACCACACCACGCACTTAGCGTTTTAGCCGCCTAACGTATACCTGCATTCAAAGACTTTCTGTAATGACCCTCTGGTTTTCGTTCAGAGGCGCGTTCATTGCGTGGGATTGACAGATGAAAGCAAAGCTCAGTCTCAAGCTCCGATTTCACGATGTTGCGCTGAGCAGGACATCTACGTCTGATTGAAGTCGCTCTTGCGTCTCGCTGTCCGATGTGAGAGCATGTACCGAAGTAACGGTCAGACACTGCCTCCGGCTCTTCTCTTCATCCAGATAACGGGAGTAACAGTACTTGCAGGCATGGACCATGACATTCCTAGATCGGACCCGAAAGTGGCAGCTGTGACAGGCAGGGTTATTCTCGATCGACCGAGCATATGCAGCGGGTTGAAGAGAGTCACCGTTGCAGCACGCAGTTGTTGTGATAACGGCTCCGACTGAAGGCACATCACTATACTGGGACTGCGGCGGCTCAAGCGGTTCAAGACTGTTTTATTGGCCGCAGCTCTCTTTCAGTGAAACTGACCATGGACATGCTGCTTGTGCACAATCGGGAATCTGGAAAGCACCGGGACGGCAGCATTGGGTCGTGCAGAACTGAAAGCAGAAGATAGGAAGCTAGGCAACAAAGGCATGCCGCCATCGCTGTTTTCAGACAACCCGTCGCTGACTCGGATGCAATGTGTGCACCACATCCTAGCATGTCGCAGCTTGTCTTGGCAGTCATCTTGTTGAGCTGCCATGTGTTGGCCCTGTTGGCCTGTTCTGGTCTGAGGGTACCGGTGTCTGAGCTACACCCGGCAGCCATGGCCATCGCTGCCGTTCTTGGCCTGTGCCTTAGGGCTCAGAATCTGTTCACGGTTGAGTGAAGGCTCGGACAGCCCGACGAGCAACGAATCATCGAGGGAGAGACGATTGAACTCATGCCCAGATTTGCAGGTTTGAGCCTGGCGTGTGTTGTGTACCAGTGCTGCGCAAAGCCCATCCTCGACGAACAGGCTGATGGTTGCCAAAGTTTAACTGCCGCCGACAAGCACAGCACCAGCCGTGCAGGATTTCAAAATCAAGAAGGCTCGCATGGAGGCAAAGAAAGCCATGAGCAAGAAGAAGTGAGCCGTCCTGCGAGAATCCTTTTGGATTCCGCTCTGCGCAGCGCAGAAACCTGAAGGTACGCCGTGCTGACCAAAGCCGTCAACGCAGTGCCTAAATAGTGGACCAGCGAAGCCAGCGCTAGACTTGTTTTGCGGGACGTTGTTTATTGCGCTAAACCCACCCCGGACCAAAGGACCAGAGGACCAGAAGACCAGGGGCCTAGGCCAACCCTACCAAGGGCCCCAGACAAAAGCCAACGTTAGGATAAAAACCCCTAGGACCCCCGGTCTCGCCCATGGGGGGAGGGGGGCGTGTTTAAGATAAATGATGAACCGGAATCGCCACATGAGGAGCGTGTTTAAGATACACTTATTGTGATGAACGGGAAGTGCCATAGGAGGGGGCATGTTGAAGATATATGATGTACCGGAATCGTCACATGAAGGGGCGTGTTTCAGATGTATGATGAACCTGGATAGCCAACTGAGGGGGCGTGTTTAAGAAATATGATGGGCCGGACGGAATTGAGATGTTATTCAAAATCAAGACAGGGTTTAGGGTCTAGGGTTTAGGGTTTAGGGGCCGGACTAGCTGCATGATGGGGGGTGTTTAGGATATGTTATGATGAACCGGAATTGCAGTAGGAGGGGGCGTTTTTATTAAAATATATGAGGAACCGGAGTCGCCACATGAAGGGGCGTGTTTAAGATGTATGATGAACCGCAATCGACTAATGATTTCGCATGTTTTAGAAATATGACGGAATCGCCCCTGCAAGTTGTAATCCCCCAAGAAATTAGAACAAAACACCTGAGACCTGACATGACTGTCAACACACTCGAAGCAACAATGACATTGCCACATTCGCATAAGGACTCGCGCAGACATGATTGAAACTGCAAGCTGCGACTTCAGTCACCCATGCCAGTTTCTCTTTAGCCGGTACACAATCCAGCGTCCTGGACTGCGTCCACCTCACTCCGTTAGCTTCGTTGGCATGACGCACGCACACGCCCGCACGCCCGCGCCCGCGCACACCCCCACCCCCACACACATACATACACACATACACACATACACACATACACACCCACACACCCACACACCCACACAATCAAAAAAACAACAAACAAGCAAACGAACAAACGAACAAACAAGCAAAAAACTAACGAACGAACAAACAAGCAAGCAAACAAACACACAAGCAAGCAAACAAACAAACAAACAAACAAAAAACAAACACACACACACACACACGCAGAGACAAACAAACACAAACGCACACAAACAATCAAACAATCAAACAATCAAACAAACAAGCAAACAATCACACAAACAAACAAACACGCAAACAAACAAACAACCAACCAACCAAACAAACAAACAAACAAACAAACACACAAACAAACACACAAACAAACACACAAACAAACAAACAAACAATCAAACAAACAAGCAACCAGCAGGGAGGCAAGCAAGCAAGCAAG
>CAJNJA010061464.1:0-23555 GCA_905231915.1 Symbiodinium necroappetens
TTGGGGAGTTTAGAGGGTTTAGGGTTTAGGGCTATTTTGGAGCTTAGCTTCAGTTACCATGCTGGAGACTCTTTGTTTTTTGAAGATTGGGGTTTCCCTATTACAAAACCTAGTTTAAGTTCCTTCACAGCAACCCAGGAAGGGCAGCACGGGTACAAGCAAGAGCCAGCCTGACGTACCGAAGGCAACGGACAAAGGCACGACGAAGGCGACGCCAGGAGGATCGGAAGCAAAAAAAGTCGGCCCGAATTCGCCCCGAAGTGGGTTTAGGGTTTAGGGTTTTTAGGGTTTAGTGTTTAGCGTTTAGGGTTTTTAGGGTTTAGGGTTTAGGGTTTTTAGGGTTTTAGGGTTTTTGGGGTTTAGGGGTCTTTAGGGGTTTTAGGGTTTTTAGGGTTTAGGGTTTTAGGGTTTTTAGGGTTTAGGGGTTTTTAGGGGTTTTTGGGGGTTTTAGGGTTTAGGGTTTAGGGTTTAGGGCAACTCCGATGGCTTCTGCAGGTACTCAGGAGATGAACTCGAGCGCGAGAACCAGGAAGACGCTCATCTCTCTCTGAGAGAGGAAATGACATTGGAGCGGGGATAGATGTGAGGAGAGAAGAATATTCTTCCTGCCGTAGATTGCGAGCCGGCACGGTTTTTCTGCGATCTCAGAGCCTTTCTGCTGCTATGCGCCAGGGTGTTTTTCCCAGCATTTGCAGCATGTGTCCTTTAAGTTACTAGTGTGCGTACGGAGCAGCTTCGCTGCGGACAGAGTTTTTTCTCGCACTGCAGCTTGGCAGTGAGTGAGTGAAAAGTGAGTCGGTTTAGGGTTTAGGGAGTTAAAGAGATGTGCCAGACGCCGTCGTGTTCAGGTCCAAGGTAGCGGAAGTAGCCAGCGCTTTGCCGTCGATGCTTTCTTGCAGACTTCTTGTTATTAATCCTCAGGACATTGCCGGCCTTTGTCCAAACGATGGAAAGAATATCCTTTATCCTTTCTGATTGGAGTGGTTGGAGGATATTCCGCAAGAAGCGAAGATAAATACAGTCCTGGTAGTCTTGCTGCGAAGCCCATATTCTAGAAGCCTGACCAAAGTTATTTATGCCTCAGGGCGCTCCTAGTATATAGCTATAGCACAAGAGTATACTAAAGGCCACGACCCTTGTCTGATCCTTATAAGTATAAACCCTTTCTATTAGATAGAATATTTTCTAGGTTGCCCACTTGTACACCTGGGAGACCAAACATATCGAATAAAGCGCACCCTCCCAGCAAAAGCAAGCCACCCCAAAGCCCAAAACCCGAAGCCAACGAAGTCACTGCCAGCTGCTGTAGGGTTTATAGGGCTTTAGGGTTTAGGGTATAGGGCTTTAGGGTTTAGGGTATAGGGCTTTAGGGTTTAGGGTTTAGGGCCCCATAATAAGGTATTTTGGCTAGGGATAGTAGTATCTAAGTTAGTATTTGGGAGAGTACATTGGTAGTTTGCTAAATTAGGGTCCCTTTTTCGGTCCCGGATAATTATTGTACGACACCCTTACAAAGAGGACCCCAATTCAACCCTAATTTAGAGAACGATCCATATGATATCAACAGGTACGTGGACCTGTCGGACTAGGGCTTAGACGGTTTAGGATCTATAGGGCTCAGGGCAAAGAAAAGAAAGCGGCTCAGGTTCAGGGCTTTAGGGTCTTAGGGCATTTTTGGGATTTGGGATTTAGGCTGTGGGAGTCTTATAGGGGCCTTAAAGCCTTAGAGGGCCAAAAAAAGGTTTAGGATTTAGGGATGGAGGGGGCCGCAGTGCCTTAGAACGCGCAGGATTTATAGGGCTTAGGAGATTTAGGCTTTATTGGTTTAGGGGTTTTGGGTTTAGGGGCCTAAGAAAGTGCAGGATTTATAGGGTTTATAGGAGTCTTAGGGCCGTAGAGGGCTTGCAGGGTTTGGAGAGGCAGGAAGCTGTAGGTGCGCTGAATCTGCCACAACGTCGCCAATTTGTTTCTAGGACATTTTTCAGGTGGGTAGCTACCGTTCTAGGAGCCTTATAGAAGGTCTATATACCTCACAGAAGCCTTATAGAAGCCCTATGATACCCTAAACTCCCCACCTGCAGTTTCCTTTAACTAAACCCTGAACCCTACACCCTAACCCCTAAACCCCTAAACCCTAAACCGAAAACAGGGTCCTTACAATAAGAGCCCTTAAAGCACTAAACCCTAAACTCCCCACCTGTAGTTTCCTTTATTTTTACAGAATGGAACCTGGGATCTTCCAGAAAGCTCACCGGGACCCACAAGCCAAGGAACCCCCAATTGAGACCCTAAACCGGTACCTGTAACCGAAAAGACCTACCTTTTGAAGGAACTTAGGGTTTAGGGTCCTGGTTTTGGGTTTAGGGTTTAGGGCTGTATATCGAAACCATATTATAAGGAGCCCTAAAAAGGTAGGCCTTTTCGGTTACCGGTAAGGCCTGATGAACCCTAAGCCCTAAGCGAGTTCACGATGGTACAGTGGCTATGAGCTACCGAAGCTCAAGTTGTAGTTCAGCTAGACTTGTATATTAGTCTCGACTAAACCCTCAGAAGCAGGTAACGTAATGGACTAACACCTACAAAAGGCCATTGTTCCACATACTCTTCGGGTCCAGGTAAGCCCTTATTAACCCTCAACCTTCCCCTTCAGCCTTCGATGTCCTAAACATCAAGCAGCTTACCAACACGCTTGGAGCACGACAATGCATATGGGTAGTTCTCTAAATTAGGGGTCCCTTTTTAGGTCCCCCAATATAGTACGGCACCCTTACAAAGAGGACCCTAAAAGGGGACCCTGATTTGGAGAGCTACCCATATGTTCACACGGCCTGTCTTTTGACAAATCTCTGGTCACAACGGCCCAGGTTCTTGCACACTGAACCCCATCATGATGACGCTTCCCTGAGATTCAATGTCGGCTTGAGGTTTAGGGTTTCGGGTTTAGGGTTCAGGGGGCGCTTCCATTGTGGTTTGTCATCGTATCCTTGTAGGTGCCGTGATTCCGCCACCATTCTGTAGCTGCGAAGCATAGTTCAGCAGCACGCACATAAGATCCAGGATATCATGCTGGGCTACTTGCCCGCGGTGATGCGCAACACTCGCGTGGCCTCAAATCAGCATCACTTCGTCTGCGCCACCAGCGGCTTCAACTCGGCGCCGCGGCCCATGTTTTGCTATGGAGCTCTTAAACATGGGTTTAGGGTTTAGGGATTCAAGGTTTAGGCCTAAAAGACCTACATTACACCGGCATTTAGAGCCTTTCTTTTCAATCAGGCGGCTCCTACATTACCAGGAGAATGTCAGGGGTTTTGATCAGCGCGGGGCTTCTAGCCCTCAATAGCTGAATGAGTACACTTTAAGCTTTTTGGGATAGTACGGTTGACGATATAAATCGTGCATTACCCACAATAAGGAATGTACCATAATTCCCATAGTTTAGGGGCCTTAAGGTAATGCAGGATTTATATCATCAACAGTATGACCCCTTTATGAAACTGAAAGTGTAGACTTTTTGTTGGCTTACGAACTCAGCAACTGAGCGCCTGAGGTAGCTCTTTCCAGAACCTGGGTCCTAGACCCCGTTAAAGGAGGCCTTGTAGGACCCTAGAAAGGCCATAGGGTGTAAGGTTTAGGGCTTTAGGCTTCAGGGCTTTAGGGTTTAGGGTTAAGGTTTTTTAGGGTTTAGGGTCTAGGGTTTAGGGTAATAGGGTTCTATAGTTGGGCCGCTTTCAAGGCTAGAGGCTTCTATCGTCAGGTCCCCCTATAAACAAACCCAAGCATTCTAGGGATCCACGACAGCATCAGCAAAACTAGAGGTTTAGGGTTTAGGGCCCATACCCCTAAACCCTGTGCAGCCCCAACTGTAAAACCGTAATGCTAGGTTCGTAGAGGGTTCAGGATAGTTCGGGGTTCCAATAATAATATAGAGGCCTTAATGACTACCCTCCTTATTTCGGGGGCTCCTTATCCTAATTATAGTATAATATCTACCCCAAAACCTATTCTAATTATTACAAGGCCCCTAGACCCTCAAACTTTATAGTAGCCCTTATAGAACCCTTTAAGGAAACCTTTAAAGGAACCCCAAAACCCTACCCAAAACCCTATTCGAATTATTAAGGCCCCTACCTTGCTTCAGGTCTCGAACGTTCACATGCTCAAGATGCTGGGGCGGGTGGAAAAGTTCCTCGGCACCCCCACCTTCCAGCGCCTGTCGCAGGATTCTCGGAGAAGACTTTGCAAGGGCTCACAGTGAGTGGGTTTACTGTTTCCGGGTTCTAGGATTTTCGGGTTGTAGTTTAAGTTTTAGGGTGTAGGTTTTAGGATTTTAGGCTTTAGTTTAAGTTTTAGGGTGTAGGTTTGAGGTTTTGGGGTGTAGGTTGTAGGGTTTAGGGTTTCGGGAGCTTTAGTTGAGCTACAAATGAGCACCGGGTCAGCGCATAAGTGCTATCCAGGTGGCCCGGAGCACCAATTCGGGTTTTGGGGTTTAAGGGTCTAGGGTTTTTAGGGCTTAGGGTTTAGGGTTTAGGGTTTTTAGGGTTCAGGCTTGAATCACTCAAGACCAAGAGCATGGTGAGCTGTTGCACGACATGGTTAGCTCCAACTGCCTACTCGTAGCATCGCAAGCACTTTCGGGTCTGTTCCCTATGATTCAGGGGTCACTATCTACCAGTCATTCTGCAGGGTTTGGAGCTACAGGCATCCAGATATGTGTGTTTAGATACTCATACATATATGTAACATGTACGTATATATGTATACACCCTAAACCCTAAACTTTAAACCCTAAACACCTAAACTTTGCCTAAACACCTACACATCCAAACCCTGAAGAACCCTGAACCCTAAACTTTATAAACCCTAAACACCTACACAGATTCAAAACGAGCGAGACTGATCTGAGGAGGGCTACTTCGACCCGTCGACTTTGGATTTCCGCCGCCGCGACGTCTGGAAGTACCCAGGTTCAAGGTTCTCCCCTTGTGAGTCCTGATAGAATACTTAAGGGTTTAGGGGCTTCGGGTTCAGGTTTGGGGTTTAGGGTGACACCCCCCGCCCCTCACAGCCGATTAAGCATTTGTCAGACCTCCAGCTTGCGATGCTGTCGGGATGTTTTTGTTTTGTTTAGGCTTCTAGTGTGTGATGAGTTGTTGTGGGGAAGAAGTTAGGACGGACCCTAAAGGACGACCATAAACCCCAAACCCTAGACCCTAAAGCCCTAAACCCTAAACCCCAAACCCTAGACCCTAAACCCTAAACAGCAGCTAAACCCACTGCAGGGAATCATCCCAGTGATCCCGGCATTTTGCTCGAGGGATGTCTTGAGGTTGTGTGTTGGAGGTTTGAGTCTCTAGGGGTGTAAGCCCGGTATCTCGCTTTCAGCTTCGGCAAAATACCGGAAGAAGTCGGTTTAGTAGGTTTCATGATCGCAATATCCAACCTCCGCTCCCGCTTCGGCTAGGCCATTGGTTGTGAGTTTGGGATTTCGGTTTCGGCGGCGAAATTACTGCTAAACGCAGTATTGCTTCCGCTGTTTAGGGTCTAGGGTTTAGGGGTTTATTGTGTAGGGTTTTCAGTTCTGCCTGAGCTGAAACAGGGCTGCTAAGGCCGCCCCACTCCGATCCGACTTCTCCTTTTCAAACTTAAGCTCTAGCAAAGGCCTTGCTTCTCCCGACATAGGAATATACTTAAGCATTAAAGTACCTGTGTAGGAACCCCTGTAAAAGGCCGAAGTATGTACTACGGTTGATGATATAAATCCTGCATGACCCATAATAAGGAATATCCCAGAACTCCCATAGTTTAGGAGCCTTAAGGTCATGCAGGATTTATATCATCAACAGTATGTGTGTGCACATGGAGCCTTCGGGGCAGGTTTCTATTACGTCAGATGGTCATAAGCCTGTCAAAAGGGGTTTAGGGTTTAGGGTTTAGGGGTTTAGGGTTTAGGAGAGATTTCATCTTGTTTCGCCATCTGCGTCTGCAAAGTGCTACCGTTTTCGTGGGCTGCGACATGATGGTGCCTGGTGTTCAGAAGGTCTGCCCCGGCGCTCTGTAATCCCAAGTTTGACAACCAAACTGCAAGTACATACAGATTGCTTGGAATGAGCTTGCAAGTAGGGCTTATATAGGTGCTCAGGATTTTTTGGGGCAAGGCTTCTTGCCCTAAACCCTAGCCATACTTAGGCTTATATAGGCACTTAGGAGCCTTTTGATCTAAACCCTCAACCCTGAACCCCAAACCCTCAACTCTAAACCCCAAACCCTCAATCCTAAACCCTACACCCGATCTCCTCAACCCTACACCCGATCTCCTAAACCCTATAAACCCTAAATCGTAAACCCTAAACCCTGTGTCCTAAACCCTAAACCCCATATAGGCTCGTTTAGGCCCTAAGTTTAGGCACCTTAGGAGTGTTTTGGGCAAGGTTCCTTGATGGCATCGCGGCCGCCGACGACGAACTGCGAGACGAAGGGGCAGCCCGAAGGCCACCAGAGAACCACAGCCGGTTTAGGGTTGTTAGGGGCTTTAGTTTTTTTTGTTGTTTTCAGGTTTTTCGGGGTCTAGGGTTTTTTCGGGCCTTTTAGCGGTTTAGGGAGCTTTTTTCGGGGTTTAGGGGTTTCGGGATAGGGGCTTATAGGGTTGAGGTTCCGGGGTTTAGGGCTTCGGGTTGTAAGGTTTCGTTGCCTTGGGTTTTCGGGGATTGGTAAACTTCAGCTCTTTCGCGTTAGGGTTCAGGGGGTTTAGGTTTAGGGTTTGGAGTTTAGTGTTTAGGGTTTAGGTTTTGCGATCATACACCCTTCTGTTTGTTTGGCACGGTGGTTTTTTGGAGCTTGAAAGCGGAGTAGAAGGGCTGCCATAAAGCATTGCGAGCGTGTTAGACGGATCCTGTGGGCGCTGACTTTGCAGTATGCTGATATAGGTGTGTATATATATATACACACATACATACACACATACAAATACATATGTATATATATATATATCCATGTATATATATATACCCATGTATATATATATATTTTTCTTTATTTAATTGTTTATAGATGTGTTTATGATGTTGGACTACGAGGGGATATCAGCACTATGTCTGCAGACCTTAAACCCTCAAGCCCCATCAAGGCCAGTGTTGCCTGTCTGTAGCCGGGAAAGCTGAAATCTACCCTCAGCTTCTTTTGGCGTGGGTTGAAGCTATGCCTGGACTCCGAAAGTATGTAGAAGAATAGCCTTTCATGGTCATTGGGCCATTTGTTTTGCCCTACCTTTCGGGATGTTGGTAGGACTTACATGTTCATGAGTTGCTTACATGTAACCCTAAACCGCTTTAGACTCTGGGGGCCCAAGATTTTCACATGTCCCATGACAAACCCTACCTGGCCCCAGGAGTATGTAGAACAAAGGCCCTTTCATCGCTGTCATCATTTTACATGTTTTTTTTCGGAGTTTCCCGTAAACCCTACCTTACTTCCAAACTGCCTTACCTTTTTGAGGGTTTATATGAGAAACTCATATGAGGCGCCTTAGAAGGTAGGTAACTTAGGGTTAAGGTAGACCCAAAATAACCGTATACTCTGGAAGAATGCGCGGTCCCGGACTGGAGGCTGGTCTACAACCTCTCCGTGATCTTTGAGGACACTTCTTCTGACATTTCAGGGTGTAAGGTTTAGCATGCTGCAGGCTTTTAGGGATATGGTAGTTTAGGGTGCAGGCTTTAGGGATATTGCAGTGTGTTATGGTTCATCGTTGTCGATGACAGGTATAGGGACACTTTAGTCTGCTTGCACAATCTGTCCGTGATCTTTGAGGACAGTGCTAGAGACGGCAACGCCACACAACTGCTGGAGCGTGTTTCTGTCTTGCGGCTTTGGTGCTTTTGGCACGATGTCTGTGCTGTCGTTTTGAGAGATAGCCATGTATCGCATGTCATGGCCATAGTCGAAGATGTTTCACATAAGCCCTAAACAACCCCCGCACAAGACGAACCAAGGAAGACGTACTTTTCCAAGCAGTATGCTGGCCAGAAGGATATGAAAGAAGTGCAAATCTTAAAAGGTGCCTGCCGCGAGTTCGAAGCAGAATGCGTTTGGGGCTACATCGGCTGGCAGCTGCCGAACATCTCTCACCTAAGACTGGGCTTTTACACTGCTGATATCTTCGCCCCGGAGCCCACTCAGCAGCGCGATGTTGTTCCCGTGCTGAAGCCTGGCTTGCACAGCACGAACCGGTACCTTAAGTGTCCCTTTCAGGGTCCATGTAACTATATATACCGTATTTATATACCCTAAGGGTCCAAGTACCTAATGTTCATATACTCTCCCAAATAGTAACCTACACAACTACTATCCGAAACCTAAGTACGTAGTTATTGGGTCCGTTGAACACTTAGGGAAAGTATTTACTTGGGCTCATGGAGTTAAGGGTTGAATTAGGCTTGGCGTGAACTGTGACGTTGTATACCTTGGCTGCCGGAGGCCGAGATCTCACTCCAGAGAAGTCCCACGATCCAACTTACAAAATTAGAGATGCGGGCACTCCTACTTTATTTGAAGGAGTTGACATGGCCAGCGCTCAGGAAGCTGTTGCGAGAAGTTCAGCCCGATGTGGTCAGTGTGGCGCTCGATCCGGAAGCATCTGGCCCCGACACCCACTACAAGGTACGAAAATGGGCTTAGGGTTTCGGGTCTTAGGGTTAGGATTTACGGGATTTAGGGTTTAGGGTTTACGGTTTAGGGGTCGAGTTTAGAGGGTGTAGGGTTCAGGGTGGAGTTCCGACTAGCTAAGACTTGTCATCACTTGTAGTCCTTACCTAAGAGCACCATAATATACGTCAAAGCCCTCGGACCATTGTATGGCACGGATAGATTGCCGTGTCTCTACGCCTTTGTGAGCCAAGTTGACTCCCAGCGGGCATGATCAGACACTTCGTTGCAACAGGCTTGAGGGGAGTGTTTTCGCCAGGGCAGTACCTATGAAATCATACACCAAGTCGCGTCCTTTCACTGCAAATGCACTGTCTATGCCAAATGTCAGTCTATTACATAGTCTACTTTCCGTATACGATGTTACATGTCGTTTATGTACACTGAATTTACTGGGTACATCTTTCCGTGAGCCCTCTTCTAGTCTTGGGAGGTGCTACAAGCGGTCACAGCCGCACTGCAGCAGTACTCTGAGGAGTCGGGTTCAGTTTCTCCAAGGATCTCTGTCCTTGAGCTCCTCTAATCCCTTAAATAGTGCTTTTTTGACCTTTTCAATATAGATGTTTTTACCGTTTTGAAGTACTTGCTTTTGATTCCTCAGCCGCTAAGGGTTCCTCCTGCCAGGGAGGGTTTAGGGTTCAGTTCTCGGTGGGGTTCCTGTTCAGGGAGGGTGTAGAGTGTAGGGGTTTTTATTCTCTAAGGGTTCTTGTCGTGGAAGGTGCCTCCGAATTTAGGGTATCAGGGTTCCCTTCAAGGTTCGAACAAAGGCGTATGTTCAGGGCCTCCTTAAGGGTTCCCTTCGTTCTCTCTCTCTCTCTCTCTACTTGGAGGTTCATGGGTATCTATAAGTGGGGTTATAAGTAGGGTAACTATAGTTAGAACCCATTTTTGGGAACTTATAACCCTACTTATAACTACCCATGAACCTCCAAGTAGGGTTCTTATCAGGGTTCCTGTAAGGCTACTTTTCAGAGATCTTCAATCGGCTAAGGGTTTGCTAGAAGAGTGGGAGCGCGTGTCAGGTTTTGGAGTAGGGCCTACACCCTCAAGGCCATGGCTCTTTAGGGTTTAGGGTTTTAGGGTTTAGGGCTTTAGGGCTTAAGGGTTTTAGGGTTTATGGTTTAGGGTGTATAGATGCTTGAAGTAAAAGCAGACAAACATACCCAGCGCACATGTGGAGCACCGAAACGGTTGCCTTCACCATGAAGCATAAACTCAGAAATCAACCTTGGCACGAAATAAATCCCCTAGCCGTCTTCGTCGTGAAATATCTTAAAATAAAGTGGTGAAACCCCAAATTCTGATTCAAGATCCTAACCCTCACAGCCGGACCTCTCCAGGAGACATCTCGCCAAGACATCACTGTCTGGGGCTATCGCAATGTCTGGTTCCGTTTCGAGCCTCACGTGCCCTGGGCTTTGGTACCCTTACGATTCCAACAGCGCCAAGTAAGTAACACATGGGCCTGATAAATTCCCTGTAGAAATTCTTAGGGTCCCCCAGTACAAGTATAGTAAGTGTAGCCTCTACATTTAAGTCATTTAGGTACTGCTTGCAGACTCTGTGGATCGAAGAAGGTATTATGCATAGTTGGTGTCTGGTCATGAGGGGCTCTTTGAGGTTGTTTGAGGGTTTGCTTTTTTGTGGTTTCGGGCAGTAAGCCCGGTTCCTGCCCCACTGAGTCACCAATTTATCCAGATGGTAACATCTAACTTCCCCTTAAACATGAGGAATGAGCAGCCAGCTTGATTGGGTGCTGTTGATTTTCTTTGGTTGGATTCCTTTTACGTTTCGAGTCTCGTAGGATTTCGAGTTTCGGAGGTGGGTTTATTGTCATCCATAAGCCCTAAACTTGTGACCTTCAGACCCTGTACAGACTGAGACCACCACCAAGCAATGAATTAGGGATTTCCTTGCGATTATTTACCGAGCTGATTAGCGAGTTAGCTTGTTTCGTGTGCGATTTATTAGCGATCAAACTGGGATTTCGCAGGGATTATTTTGCGATTACTTTGCGAGCGTGTCGCATTGACTACCTTGCGTTTGCGAACTCTTAGCAAGAAATTAGCGAGAAATTAGTGAGAGATCAGCCAGAAATTAGCGAGCAGGTGAGGGGAGGGGAGGGGAGGGGAGGGGAGGAGGGGAGGGCAGAGGGAAGGGAGGGGGGGAGGGGGAAGGGGGAGGAGGGGAGGAGGGGGAGGAGGAAGGCGCTCCCGAATTTCTCGCTATATAATTTCTCCCTAGTTTCTCGCTAATATAATCGGATTTCTATTTAAATTAGCGACAAGTTAGCGAGAAATTAGTGCGAAAATAGGAAGAAATTAGCGAGCCCTTTCGAAACCAGCCTTAAACCCTATACCCTAAACCCTAAATCCCACGTTCAACGATCCTCAGACCAGCTGACAGCAGGGTAGTTCTCTAAAGTAGGGTCCCCTTTTTGGGGTCCCCAATATTGTACGGCACCCTGATAAAAACGGATCCGAAAAGGGACCCTCATTTAGAGAACCACCCTTGTAGCACCCTGATAGAAACCCTATAGGAACCCCTATAGATCCCTTTACGGAACCCGAAAAGAGGGACCCTAATTTAGAGAACTACCCAAACCCTAAACCCTAAACCCAAACCGTAAACCCTAAACCCTAAACCCTAAACCCTAAACCCTAAACCCCTAAAGCCCTAAAGCCCCAAAAACCCTAATTTAGAGAACTACCCAGCAGGCCCGATCCACCCCCCCCCCCCAGAAATTTGGAGCTCAGGAGGTCAGCAGCATCATCCCGGTCTCACTCCAAACGATTTCCACCTTGTGCCTTGGTCTTTGGGGTTTTAAGGGCTTGGGATGTAGGGCTTAGGGTTTCAGGGCTTAGGGTTTAGGGTTTAGAGCTTGGGATTTAGGGTTTAGGGTTTAGGGTTTCGAGTTTGGGATTTAGGGTTTAGGGTTTAGGGTTTAGGGTTAAATAACCTGTAACCGAAAAGACCTACCTTTTCAAGGAGCTATATTTGGAAGCCAGAATAAGGAACCCGAAAAATTAAAAAGGTAGGTCTTTCCGGCTTCAATTTTGACCTTGGCCTTGGTCTATGCTGGGGGAGCCAGAAATACGGTTGATGATCTACATCAGTAGCATTACCGTAAGGACCCTAAACTACGGGAATTATGGTATATTCCTTGTTATGGGTAATGCTAAGGATTTAGATCATCAGCCGTATACCCTAAACCCTAAACCCTAAACCCCTAAGCCAAACACGAAAGCCCTAGTCTAATATCATCAACCGTATGCAGCAAGGAAAAGGCATTCCAGGGCTCCTATGAAAGCTGTGATAGAGCAGACTCCAAAACCCCTGTTCGAAGAATGAAGGCCCCTATGTCACAGCACCTTATACCCCAAAGCTTGAATCCAAAATCTGAGCCCCTAAACCCTTAAGCCCTTTTTTCCCCTACACCCTTATAACCCCTATAAACCCCAAAACCCTAAACCCTCCTGAGCCCGGGCCTTTTCTAAGGAACCACATGTTCCTGAACTCCTTCGAGTCGCAGCGGGATGCCGAGTTCCCTAGATAGCCAATGGGAGACCTTTTAAACTTTTTGGCCTTATATAATAGGTCTATTAAACACCCTAAACCCTTAACCCTTAAACCCTAAACACTTTTTTGGGCCTGGTTGCTGAAGAAGAGAGGTTCCCGGCCTATGAGATCCAGGGGCCGTTCTGCGCCATGAGCCAGAGGGTTCAGGTGCAGCAGTATGACATGATCCTTGGTCCAAAGTAGGGGCTTAGTTTTTTTTTTTGTCGGGGTTGGGGCTTTAGAGGGTTCAGGTGCAGCAGTATGACATGATCCTTGCTCCGAAGTGTAGGGGTTTTTGGGTTTGGGTCCGAAGCAGCCCAAAGCCCTAAATCCCAATTACTTGGCATGATGGTGGTTTCTATCTATCTATCTATCTATCTATCTATCTATATATTTATTCATATATCCTTGAAAAGGTAGGTCTTTTCGGTTACAGGTAGTGTCTCTAGACTTCCAGAGTCCACAAAGCCTGCGATTCTGGCTGAGGATTGAGACTTGCCTGGGTCCCTTGGCGGTCGTACGGTTTAGGCTTTAGCGCTTGAGGGTTTAGGGTTTAGGGGTTTAGGGTTTAGGGATTAGGGTTTAGGGTTTAGGGATTAGGCTTTGGGGCTTTGCGGTTTAGGGTTCAGGGTTTAGGGGCTATCAATAAAATTTGGGGGTTCCTTTATTAGTTTTTTTCGTATAACATACCCCAAAACCCTGTTTTGATTTTTAAGGCCCCTATGTTACTCTCCAGGGTTGAAGCGTTTTGGTTCAGGGTTTGGACCCCTAACCCCCGAACCCAAGCATGTTTTGGGCGTATGTAAGGATTGAAGCGTTTGTTTTAGAGCTTGTGTTTAGGGTTTTGGGGCTTTACCTGCAACCGAAAAGACTTACCTTTTTTAAGGAACTGTATATACAGAAACCCTAAACCCTAAACCCTAGTTAATAAAAAACCCTAAGCAGAACCTTACACCATACTTAATAAAGAGCCCTTAACAGAACCCTAAACCATAATTGATAAAGAACCCCAAACCATCATGAATCAGGTGCCCTAAGAAGGTAGGTCTTTCCGGCTACAGGTAGGCCCCAAGATGCCGGGCTTTGGATTTAGAGTGGAAGAGTTTCGAGCGTTTGGCTTTTTGGGTTTAGGGTTTATAGGGTTTATAGGGTGTTTAGGGTTTTTAGGGCTTTTAGGGCTTTTAGGGTTTAGGGTTTAGGGTGTTTAGCTTTTTGGGCTTGGATGTTGCTGTGTCCGGATGGAGGATTCGAGGCTTTTGGGCTCTTGGATTTGCGTTTTGGGGTTCATGGATCTGGCTCAAGCAGGTGAGATGAAGAAGAGCAGCAACAGTAAGACAAAGTGATGAAGAAGGAGATGATGGGTCTGTCATTCCAGCATCTTACCCCGGGAAGCCTGAGCGTTGAGGTGCTAAGGGCCCCCTCTACAGAACCCCGAACTACATGGAGGATTAGACCATCTGCGGCTTCTGCCTCTAACTCCTAACAGAGGGTACCGGGATTTGTGTGTGCTTTTTGCCTTGCCTGGTCATCCCTAAACCCTAAACCCTTATGAGAACGATTAAGCTTCTTACCCTAAGGCTGAAAATAGCCCAAAAGCCTCACAGAGTATGGTCTTGTAGCCCCAAAAGCCTTAAGATATGAGTCCTTAGAGCCTTAGGGCTAAACATGTGTTGCTACTTCAAAGCACACTTGGAGGTTCATGGGTAGTTATAAGTGGGGTTATAAGGAGGGTAACTATAGTTATAACCCATACTCGGGGACTTCTAACCCTACTTATAACTACCCATAAACCTCCAAGTAAAACCCTAAATCCCTATACCCCTAAACCCCTATACCCCTAAACCCTAAACCCACAAGTAGAGCTTTAGGGTTGTTTAGGACTGGCATGAACCTCCAAGCACCAGAGACGCGCCATCGCTGGGCCTTCCAATCGACACGCTCAGGCTACGAGTGGTTCCACAACCACCCATCCCCCCTGATCCGCGCGGCGCGAGGCCTCGTGTTTCTACGAGAAATGATGCTGACCTGAATTTTCTAGGGTTCAGGGTTTTAGGGTTCATGGGTTCAGGGTTTAGGGTTCAGGGTTTAGGGTTCATGGGTTTAGGGTTTATGGGTTTAGGGTTTGGGGGTTCATGGGTTTCGGGGTTTTGAGTAGCCTATCCTGGGCCTTCAAAAAGCCCTGAGCTGCGAGCCCCGGAGCGCCAGATGGACAGTTACCATTTGGGACTTTCCGAAAATTGGGGGATTTCTTATTTTGGGGTCCTCATAATCAGGATCCTACCCCTAAACCCTAACCCTAAAGCCCTAAAACTCGGAAACCTCCATTGGGCTCGGTCTGAACCCCAAGCTCAAGGAAGAGGACGCACGATCAGGCCTGCCCCCCCCCTAAACCCTACCTTAACCCCAAAGAACCTACCCTTTTAAGGAGTTGATATAAAGAAACTGTAATCAGGAACCCTAAAAAGGTAGCTTATTTGGGGTCCAGGTAAACCCTAAAACCTAAAGCCCTGTAATACAGCAGCATGGTTTGATTTGGATTTGCTCGGCCGGAGAACAGCTAAAGCTATGACATGTCTCGAAAGCATATAGCGTGTGTACCGGTATGGAAGTACAGACACGTACGTGCATAATTGCAATCTATGTCTATTTACCTATCCATCAATCGATCTATCTTTCTTTCTATCTACCTATACCTCTCTATCCGTCTCTACATATATTATGTATATGTATATGTATAGATACATACACATGTGTATTCGTCTATTGTCTAAGTACCTATTTATGTATGTGTTATGCGTTTATTTTGTATGTATATTCTCTCTGCTTACTGCAGATATGTCTGTATATGTCTATATATATATATATGTGTGTAGGTATGTATATATGTATATATGTATATATGTATATATACATATAGACATATACATATATATATATATACACACATACGTGCATGAACAGGGCCCTATGCATCCATCCAGCCAGCCAGCCAGCCATCCATCCATCCATCCATCCATCCATCCATCCATCCATCCATCCATGCGTCTTTATATACCTATCTATCTATCTATCTATCTATCTGTCCTGTACGTATGTACGTCTGCATGCAACCTTACACATGTATGCCTATATGTCTGTTTGTATGCCATACATGTATAGAAACATGTGTTGTTATTTAATGTGCATCTATCCTAGGTAGTATTCGGGACACCCCTTAAAAGGCACCCTTCTTAACCTTGCTTATGGCTCTCTGAAAAGGGACCTTATTGAGGGGGTCTATATCCCCCATGGTCCCCCGAATCCTACCTCCTAACCTACCCATAGGCCCCTAAGTAGTTCCTTTTTGGGATTTCCTTATAGGAATCTAAATATAAACCAAAAAAAGGAACTACTTAGGGGCCTGTGGGAAAAGAGGATCCTTGCAACAGTCAAGTCATACACCCCTAAGCCTAAACCCTAAACCCTAAGCTTTTAGCCCTAAACCTTAAACCCTAAACCCTAAACCCTAATCCTACCTCCTAATCTAGAGGATCCTTGTAAAAGTCAAGTCAGCTGAGGACCGTCCAAGAGTTGTTGGCCGAGTCCCGGGCTCTGCGCCAGCAAACGGAGAATTTGAGCTGACCTTTCCCCAACCCTCCGGGTACCTACTATATAGGGCACTAGGGGCAGTAGGCACCTGCGGGTTTAGGGTTTGTTTGATCCTACGGTTTTATAGAGATTTTGTTCGTAGGGTTTTTAAGGTGTTTCTACGGTCTTTCTACGGCCTTTATTATGGTTTTTTTACAGGGTTTTGCAGAGTGCCATAGGGTTTGTTGAAGGGTTTACCGAGTTTCTAGATAAGGTTTTATACAAGGGCTATCCGCTTCCACATGGCTTCACAACGGTTTCATTGAAGGTTGTGTAACGGGTCCTAGTGTATGTATAGGCATGTTATTGGGGCTTTATAAAGGTCCCGTATGGTTTCAGGTGTGCCTATGAGGGTTCCAAAAATCTATAAATTTAAACCATGTGCATTCTGCGTTTTCGCGTTCTATGAAGGCTCCATAAGGCTGATTGCACCAGGTTTTGGCATGGAAGTGTGTGGTGTGCCAATCTCTGGCTTCCCACCTGTTTTTGGTGCCATGTAAATGTAAACGTTGGAGTTCTTTGGGGCTGAGTAGGTAACCTTTAACCTTTTGGGACTTATATAAACCTACTATATTTCAAAAGGTTAACCTTTTTCGGGCTAAGCCTTAGTACCCTAGCCGCTAAGGTACTCGGCCGTAGGTTGTTCGGGCCTAATTAGGGGCTGAGAGTTTCAAGATAGGTGTCGATTATCATGCCATCTGGTGCATATAGTTCTTCTGGTATCATTCTGGTCTCAGGGTAACGAACACGAACGATGTTCAATAAAGGTCTTTAGCATTAAAAACCCCTAAACCCTAAACCCTACACCCAAAACCCTATTTAATTAAGGTTGGAGTGCAATGTTCAATACAGGTCTTTACCCTAAACCCTAAACCCTACACCCAAAACACGAATTAAGGTTGGGGTGCAATGTTCAATGAAGGTCTTTAGTATTATGAACCCTAAACCCTACACCGGAAACCCTAATTAAGGTTGGGGGTGCAATGTTCAATAACGGTGTTTAGTATCAAGGTCGGTGGTGTCGGATGGCAGAGGTGTTTTCCCCCGGTTTTGAAGACTCTAAACCCCTAAACCCTAAACCCTAACCCCTAAACCCCTATACCCTAAACCCCGGTTTTGAAGACTCGCGCTTCGCGGTTGGCGAAGAGAGCGCTTTTGGCGTCGGCGAGTCCGAGCTTCGGGGAATCCTGGGGCCGCTTCGGAGCCCGACAGGAATCCTTAGAAAGGGCCTATTGTTTAGGGTTTAGGGGTATAGGGGTTAGGGTTTAGGGTTTAGGGGTATAGGGGTTAGGGTTTAGGGTTTAGGGTTTAGGGGTATAGGGGTTTAGGGTTTAGGGTTTAGGGGAATCCTTAGAAAGGCCTCCGTTTTATAAGGGTTCCTTGAATCTAGGACATTTTCAGGTGGATAGCTACCGTTATAGGAGCCTGAATCCTTAGACTCAACCCTAAGCCACTAAATGCCCGAAGGCCCGATAAACTCCTGAACCCGAAACTTAGGGGCTGAGTAGGTAACCTTTCACCTCTTGGGGCTAAAACAAAAACCTCAGGAGCCCAATAGGTAAACTTGGAAGACTTTTCTGGTATACTAAACCCCTCCGAAAAGAAAAGTTTAAACTTGTTGGGGCCAGGGTACTGGGCAGCTAAGAATGAACCCGTACTGTACCTTTAGAAACCCTCAGACCTTTCCAAAAAGTACTTCGAAGCCATCGTCCTCATCGCCGCAGATTCCCTGAGCCTCCCTCAGAGGCCCTAAGGGTCCAAAGGACCTAATTATCATATACTCTCCTGAATACTAACCTACAAAACTACTATCCGTAACCCAAGTACATGATTGTTACTGTAGGTCCTTTGGACCCTCAGAGGTGGCAGTCTGCGTTCGAAACCGCCAGAAGCAACGGCTTCGGCTTTAGATGTCGGTTGTTTTGAAGGCGAGCTGGCATCTTTGCATATTCGGGGGTCCTTCCTGAACCCTAAACCCTAAACCCTAAAACTGAGGGGTGCTGCATATTCGGGGGTCCTTCGTACTGACTCCCCTACTCTTTAGGGACCCTCGTGGCTGTCGAAGTGATGACCCTACTGGAGTAAGTGCTTTCCCAGACCCCCGGGAGGATCCAAAAAGTAGATCCCATAAGGGGGTTCCTATTCAGTACCCTTTAGTAGTTAGGGTCCCAAATTTAGGGGATCTACTTTTTAGTTTCTCTCGGGGGTCTGGGTTAGGGTATTCCAATACCACCCAGTACTTGGGACCATATACCGCCCATTTTGGAGCTAGGTATTCAGGCCCCTAGACCCTAAACCCTTACAGTAGCCCTTACAGAACCCTTTAAGGAACCCTTTAAAGGAACCCCCAAACCCGATTCTATCTATCAAGGCAGCTACATGACTTTACGAAAAGCAGTTTTTTGGTGGTTAAAGTACAGGGCTCTAGGGTCTCAAGGAGAAAGAAGTCGGTTCTGGCAGTGTCAGGAAAGTTTAGAGCTATCTGACGGCGGCTTTTGTGTTTGGGGTTTAGGAGTTTAGGGACTAGGGTTTAGGGTTTAGGCTTCAGAGTGTTCTGGGTTTGATTTTGAGGGTTTGAGGAGGGAAAACAAGCTTGGGTACCTACTCATCGCAAGTCCTTTTCTAGCTTGAGCTCCCAAGCTCACCTGGGTCCTTGTTGGATACAATTTTGACATGTTTGCCATTATAAAACCCTAAGAAGGATTAAACATGATCATGTCTAAGATGGCCCCAACAGGGAACCAGTCACAGCGAAGGGTCCCCGGACGGTGTTCGCCATCTAGGGCTCTAACCCTAAACCCTAGACTCGAAACCCTAAACCCTAAACCTGAAACCCTACAGCCCCATACCCTAAACCCCAGACCCTAAACCCTAAACCCTTAAACCTGAAACCCTAAAGGCCCTAAACCCTAAGACCCCAAGCTTGAGGCCCCTAGAGGCCCCTAAGCCTCCAACACGAAGCCCCAAAAGAACCCCTGAACCCGGAAACCTGAAGCCTTAGAAACTGACCTTGAGCCTCAAAGGACGCATCTTTTGAGGAGGGTTTAGGGTGTAGGGTTGAGGTTTTAGGGTTTAGGGTTTAGGGTTCCGGGGAGAAGCCTTACCCTTAGCCTCAAAGGACGCATAAGTTTAAGGCTTTTGGGCCCTATTATACCACCATTCCCGTAGTTTAGGGTCCTTACCCTTGCCCTCAAAGGACTCATCGTTTAAGGGCTTTTGGGCTTCAGGAAGACCCTATTTTAGAAGCCTTTTTGCGGGCCTGGGTTCTGGAGTACCATACTTGAATACTTTTTTTGGACCTGTTCCTTAAAGGAACCACTATAAGATAAAAGTCTATACTTTTTTCTCCATGGTTACTTCAAAGTCCAGTATTTTAGAAGGCTTGTTGAGGGCTATTTTTTATGCTAAGCCCGGAGCTTGCGGCCCGAAACATCGCACCGCGAGGCCGCAAGCCGAAAGTCCCCCTCCTAAAGCCTCAGCCAAGCACGGCTTAGGGTTTAGGGTGTAGGGTGTAGGGTTTAGGGTTTAGGGTTTCGGGTTTGGGGTTTAGGGGTTTAGGGTTTAGGGTTTAGGGCCTCCTAAAGCCTCAACCAGGCACTGGAGAAAACCAGGGGGGAGGACGGGAATGCGTAGCGCTCACTAATGTCTGCGATCATAGGCGCTCGTATGTTCATACGATAATATCCCCCCCACAACCATACACTAAACATTCATGCCCCGGCATTAAGCCATTGCTCTCTGTCGTGCTGCCACCTCCAAGTATGCTTCCGCGGTGATTGGCCGCTGTGTCGTGTGCACCGTCGAGGGCAGAAAAATGCCGCTGCACAGGGCATTGGGGGGTAAGGTTTAGGGCTACATCCCTTTAAGATCCCCTACTTGCAGGTTCATGGGTAGTTATAATAAGTAGGGTTATAAGTCCCCGAAAATGGGTTACAACTACTGGCAGGGATTAACAGCGTTGCAGGGTTTTGAGTTGTTGAGATGTGTTTCGTTCATTTTTAGGGCTGTTCAGCTTTCCGGCCAAGTTCTGCACAAACGAGCAAACCTGCAAGCCTCGAAGCCTGAAGAGTGCACGATCTGACCCTTGAAATTCTAACCCACGCCTTCAATGAACAGGCATAGCTGCTTGCTGCCAAAAATGCACAAGAAACTCTAAATCCCTAAACCCAAAAACATTAAAGACAAATCTTAGGTCAAGCACTCAATCGCAAATTTGCCAGGGAGCTGACACCACACGAATTCTCAACCCCAACCTCTGAACCCCAAAGCATCAAGAAGAAATCCTTCAACCCTTAACCCTAGGTTTAGGGTTTGGGGGTTTTGGGGTTTAGGGTTTTGGGTTTTGGGGTTTAGGGTTTATTCCGAAACAACAAGGCAGTCTTCGAGCCGACCCAAGCAGACTTCCATAGCTGAACACTCAGTGGACAAGCAACCCCATCGGAGAGACCCGAACACAGGTGACCCCGCAAACCATGCACCCTTTGTCAATCCCTCAACTCGAAGTCCTGTGTTGTAAAACCCTATGAGGATTACACGTCACTAGACTCTAGACGTCTGAATACTTCGTAACCTTATCGCCGTATAGCTCCCGCGCATTTACCACCACAATATGCACTTTTGGGGATTCATAGAGGCTCATACGCTTAGTCCCATGCTCCTCCACTCCAAGTGGTCCTAAACCCTACCTGTGACCGAAAAGACCTAGCTTTTTAAGAGTTCCTTATTATGCTTTCTATACATCGTTCCTTAAAAAGGTAGGTCTTTTCGGTTACAGGTTATTAAACCCTAAACCCTAAATCCCAAACTCGAAACCCTAAACCCCGAAACTCTAAACCCTAAATCCCCAACCCTAAACCCATCCCAAACTCGAAACCCGAAAGCCTAACAGGTAGACCCTAAACCGTGGTTCAGGCACAGAGTATCAAGAAGAGCTGGGCCGTTTGGTGGGGCCTTTGCCCGAGAGGTGATTTCAGAATTCCTTCAAGGGTACTGCCAACGCTTCCTTTCAGGGTGTAGGGTTTACGGTTTAGGGTTTTAGAGTTTAGGGTTTAGGGTTTGGGGTTTAGCGTTTATATAGTTTGCTATAGGGTTTAGGGTTTTAGGGTTTAGGGTTATAGACTTCGAAGCAACTGCCAATACTACCTAGTGATTCCTTTTTTTGGATTGACCACTTTAGCCAACAAAAGGAACCACAATAAAGACTATCGGTAAGGGCTCCTGGTAAGTTCGGTTTGGAGGTCCTTTGAGGGTTCCTTTACAGGCCTTCTCGGAATGCGAGGTTGCGCAGATACATTGTGGGAGTTGAGGCCTGCGGTGTGGTCTTTGATGCTTCAGGTTTAAGGCTTCGCATTAAGGCTATGTAGGTCTTGAGGCTTGGGCTATTGTCATTCAGGGTTCGGAAGTCCGCAAGTATCTATTTTATGAAGGACCCCGAAACTTTAAATTCTAAATCCCAGAGAGTGACGCCCATTCAGTCTTACACCTCAAACCTTCAAACTCAATGCACCACACCTTGCTTGTTCAGATCTGTGGCGGAAAGGTGGTGTAGGGCCGGTTTCGGGTGTGGGAGAAAGAGCTTCGTGGCTTTCCCTCCCTTTTCCCTCGGACTGGTGGATTGGTGTCAGGCCAGCCGGCTCAGAGATGCAAGATCAACGTTTGCTTCTGGATTCCAAGGGTAGGGCTTAAACGGGTTTCAGTCATATTATATAACAACAGTACTAAGTGTCATTATTAATACATACATATATATATATATATGTATACACATTCTATCCGTATGACTGATGGAACCCTGAACCTTACACCCTAAACCATAAACCCAAAGCCTCAAACCAAAACCCTTTAGGCCCTAAACCCCAAACCCTAAACCCCAAAACCCCTAAAAGCGTCAACTTTAAACCCCAAGCCCTAAACCCCAAGCCCTAAAACCCCCAAGCCCTAAAACCCTCAACTTAAAACAGGGACCCAAGACGGACATAAGCATAAGTATGTTATCTCCATTATAAAGGCGTTTATGTGGGAGATCCCTACCGGCATTTGTGCTTATGTGCTTTCTTGGGGTCCTATAATCTAGGACATGTTCAGGTGGGTAGTTACCGTTATAGGAGCCATATAGAAGGTCTATATACCTTATGGAAGCCGTATAGAAGCCCTACATACCCTAAACTCCCCACCTGTAGTTTCCTTTACATAAACCCCAAACCGTAACCCCTAAAACCCTAAAGCCCTAAAGCCCTAAACCCAAACCCTAAACAGGGTCCTTACAATAAGTCCCCTTTAAAACCCTAAACCCTAAACTCCCCACCTGTAGTTTCCTCTAATAGTTGAGACCTCAAAAGCCCGAGGCTGGATCTGCTAGCCGATGGCGCGGTCCTGGTTGGAGACCTAGGGGGGTTTAGGGTTTTAGGGTTTAGGCCTTAGGGTTTAGGGTTTTAAGGTTCAGGGTTTAGGGTTTAGGGTTTAAGGTTTAGGGTTTAGGGTTTAAGGTTTAGGGTTTATCGGGTTGCAGGTAAGGGGTCCCTTGCTGTTCCTTTAAGGGGGTTTAGGGCTTGGGGCTTAGGGTAAGGGATCCCCTTCTGTTCCTTTAAGGGGTTTAAGGGTTTGGGGTTTCGGTTGTTCCTTTAAGGTGTTGAGGGCTGCAGCATAGAAACTTCATGAAACCTGAGTAACTTGTAATGTTGCTACATGTTATTCATTTGGATTACTTATCACCTTTGTGGTATACTATACCCCAAGACCCCTTTTCAGATTTATTCAGCCCCTACAACTTGGGTTTTATGATAATCTTTATGGCTGATAGAATTGAGAAGTCGTATTCAGGGGTTCATAGGGCCTTTGTATAGCGTTGTCGAGTGGGTTTTCTTATAGAGTTGGTTCTGCGCCTTGCTATGGGGTGTCGGTTTTTGTTGTTTCTTTGTATGAGGAGTTGCTGACATTGTTGCGACGAGAAGGTTTGATAGTTCAGAGATCCAGACTGGAGAAGTCCCAAGCGATTAGTTTAGGATTGAGGGTTCAATCTGAGGGCGTCATGTTCTGTCAATATAGAAGCCTAGATAGTTTCTAACAGTATGTTGGCGGCTCCTTATGATTATAGAAACCCTTTATTACAAGAATTGAAATTCTACGTCTCAGGTCTGACTCTAGTCGACAGAATAGTTGCCAATGCTATTCCTCAAAATGTTCTTGGCGACTTCGATCATAACATATTCTATAAATATTAAGGCCCCTATACAAATCGCTGACAGCCCTAAACCCTAAATCCCAAACCCGAAACCCTAAATCCTAAACCCTAACTCCCAAACTCGAAACCTTAAACCCTAAATCCCAAACCCGAAACCCTAAACCCGAAACCCCTAAACCCTAAACCCTGAATCCCCAAGCCCTAAATCCCTAAATCCCAAACCCTAAACCCGAAACCCCTAGACCCTTAAATCTCTAAATCCGAAACCCTACACCCTAGACCCTCAACCCCGGACCCTAAACCCGAAACCCTAAACCTTAAACCCTAGACCCTAAATCCCGGACCCTAAACTCGGAGCCCTGAACCCTCAAAGCCTAAAGTGCCCGAGGTGGCCGACCGACTTCTTGAGCCGATGGCGCCCGAATTCCTTTGGTTTCTCTTGCGTGGCGGACTCTTCGAGGCTCAGGGTTTGGGGGTTTGGGGTTTACGG
>CAJNJA010061475.1:0-11831 GCA_905231915.1 Symbiodinium necroappetens
ACCAGCCTTGGCATGACCTGTTCACGCGCACGGACTCGGGCTCAGGGTCTAGGGGTTTGGGATTTAAGCTTTTTGGCCTGGGACGAAGGATATGGAACTGTGTAAATATCTTGCATCTTGGGAGCCATGGCCAACACGAGGCTGCACCAACCGACAATCTCGTAAACGAAGAACCTAAGCTGTAAATCGTCAACCATCTACAGCTAACGTGCCTGCAACCTCTAAAGCTCTAAACCCAGGAAGCAGCCTAATTTTTTAAAGAGCTGGATGCTAGAGCGCACCAGCCCTAAACCCCCCAACGGCGGCTTCGTGTTCACCGGACAGCTCTGTGCTGCAAGCCAGACAAACTCCACCCCGGAGCCTTCCACGCAGGACATGATCTCATGAGGATGCTCTTGCAAATTAGCATAGGGACGTACTTTCTTGAACATGGTTTATGGACTGGCTGTTCTACAGATTAGGATTGCTTTCCGGTACGTTTGGTAATAGAATAAGGGTGGACCCTGATTCACAGAAAGCCTCCGGTATCGAAACTTTAGTATATATATATACATACACAGGATCTTAGACGTAGGATCATAGAGGCGTGCGGTGTTAAGCCGGCTTCTTGGTGTGACGCTTACCTCCCGGGTTCTATACTACCACTTCAGGAAGCCATTAACATGTCAGCTCCTCTGATTGCCATCAGATTCAGGGACGTGCTGACGAAATCTCATCCCCGAGACCTCAACCCTAAGTTGAGTTGATTTGCTCCCCTTAAGGACTTGGGCTCGGGCCTCAAACGTAAACCTATGGAATTAAGAAAAATTCTACATATTACCGTAACAAGGAACTTCTGACATCCTAAACTCTAAAGACCCTGGACCTACAACCCAGAAGCCCAAAAGACCCTAAAAGCAAAGCCCTAAACCCCACGCCCTAAGCCACCTGCAGGTAAACCGCTCTTCGCGTGGTTCCGAAGGCGGTGGTGATGGAGAGTTGAGAGTCAAAGCTGCAGCAGCAATTAGGGGGTTTAGGGCTTAGGGTTCCGGGTTTAGGGTTCAATCAGTAATTATGCCTGAATGGTGAGTGCTCGGTCCCAGGCTACTGCACATTAGGGGTGTACAGCGGCTACGAAGTTATGCAGCTTGTTTTCGCCTGCTGACGAGAGTCGGCACAAAACAGCGACAAGTAGCTGAATCGTGAGACCGTACTGCAAGCCTTCAACCTTAAACCCTAAACCCCCAAGCAAGCCTCCCATTCCTGGCTAGGGCTGAAAAGGCGTCGCTTGAGGCGCAGAGATTTTCAGGATGAGAACCCGAACGTGTTTCGGGTTTGGGGCTTATAGGGCTTGGGTTTTAGGGTTTAGGGTTTAGGGTTTTGGGGTTTAGGGGTTTAGGGTTTAGGGCTTAGGGTTTCAGATTGCCTTGTCTGGCAGAGCGAAGGATGATGCTTGGCAGGTACAAGCACCTCGAACCTGCATGGCAGTAATCTCGGCAGCTGCGCTTTCGTGTGGCGAGAAACTCATCCACACGGAAGATGAACTGCTCCTAGACATTTTAAGTTAAGATGGGTTTAGTCAAGGCTCTCGAACCCACTTCGGATGTTGTGTCTTTTTCTTGGGAACGGCGATTGAGCTCTGTGGTTGAGGGTGTATAGTTTGCAGATACCAGCACAGACTGTGCTGAGCCATTACTGAACCCCAAAGCCTAATTACAGCGTCAACCCTTAACCCTACCCTACACAACCTTACCTACACAGCCCCAAACCCTAAACTCCTAAACCCCTAAAGCAATCACTCCCTTGCAGTGAAGCGGAAGCCTAGCATCCTGCGACACACGAGCCTGAAGCGGAAGCTCATGTTCTCAAAACCCACGAAGCAACGGGAAAGGCTCATGACCTGGCTTTAGGCCCCAACCCCCAAAACCCCGAACTGCAAAGCCCGCAACTTCCAAAATCCTCCTCCCAACCCCAAAGAGAAGCGTAAACGGAACCTGAAGAACCCCTTAAAGTCTTAGAAAAACTAAAAAAGATCCCTCGAAAAACACGTAAAGGAGCCCCTGCAAGATGCCTGATAGAACCCTCCAGTGAACTCTTACTTGAAGGTTCATGGGTATATAAGTGGGGTTAATTATAAATCCCCTAACATGGATTACAACAATAGTTACCCTTACTCATCTCTACCCATGAACCTCCAAGTATGTATCCTTTACTACGGTTAATGATATAAATCCTGCATTACGTACCCATAATAAGGAATATACCATAATTCTCATGGTTTAGGGTCCTTAGGTAATGCAGGATTTATATCATGAACAGTAGGCTTTAGATTTTTGTAGGGCTTAGGCATCGGCCTCATAAGCTTCCTCGGAGATCAGCTTGCCCTTGAAGAGCTCCACCTCCAAGACCTGTCTTTTGAATTTTGGGGAAATGGGGGTTTAGGGTTGTGGGTTTTAGGGTTTAGGGGTTTAGGTTGGGGTTTTGAGAAAACTCTGAGTTTTTTCTTTTTTCGGGTTTAGGATTTGGCCGGGTGCATAGACTAGCGAGTTCGTCCGGGTCTATACGTGTAAACAACAGAAAGATGAAGACACCTGCCATAAATAATATATATATATATAGAATTATATAGATACATAAATGCGTATACATGCATGCACACACACAAGGAAAGATAGATCAACAGTCTTAGACTGATCGATAGCTAGATAGAGTGTTTCTTTGTCCTTTGCATGCCTTCACGCATTCTCGGGTCCAGCGTAGCAGTAGAGGTGTAGTACCCTAAACGCAAACCGTTGAGGGGCCGATTGAAATAGGGCGATCTTACCTACTGGGTGCACTAGAGTTCTGAGGCCAAACGATCAAAATCCCTGAACCCTCAAGCCCTAACAGCCTTATGCATCCGAAAAATGGGCGAAAGAGATGCCTACCACAACCCTTGCGAAGCTGTGCCGAAGACCTGAACACGTCAGCCGACAGCAACAGATTACGCTTAGCGGCAAAGTTACGCACTACCAAGCCCTACACCTGGTCCCCAATGTAGGCCCAATAAGTTTAACCAGATTCAACCAGCAAAACTACAAAGCTATAGGTTAGTATAGGAGCCTTGATAACTAGAATCGGGCTTTGGGAGAATGTTGCACGGGAACGGTCGTAACAGGGAACTTGACTTACTTCGAATGATGACTCAGGCCTCTACATTCCCTAAGGGTCCCAGCCTCCCTACTACTGTCAGTCGTTGACTCCTTGTTGGGTGCCAAAGACCATGAAGATAGGGCTGAGGGCTTGGGGTTTAGAGTTTCGGTTTGGGGCTTTGGGTTTAGGGTAGTGGGTTTAGGGGTTTAGGGGTTTAGGGTAGCGGGTACCCAAGAAGGGACTACTTGGACCCTTAGGGGCAAGGAAACACCGACACGCTCTGCACCTCGTCTCTCATCAGCCGTTCTGCCAGAGCCAACCCTGGCGAACGCTCGATGACCACCTCAGGACTTCTTTGGCTTTGAGGATTTAGCCATTTAGGGTTGTGGGATCCAAAAACTCTGAATACTTAGGGTTCTGGGGCCTAGAGTTTGGCGGCTCTGCGGTTTTAGGCTTCAGGGGTTTAGGGCTTGTGGCTTTGAGGCTTAGGCTTTGGGTTGTGTAAACAAGCCACCGAGCCATTACATCAGGTTCTGGGACCACTAGGGGGGCTAAGTTCGACATTGGTATCGTGCGGCTCACACTTCACCGTTGGCGTGCTTCCCTTGGGTTCCACAGGTGAACATGTCAGAGGTGCTTTACCCAAGGCTGTGCCATGCGCTAAACCCTGAACATCTGGCGCTTCGGAGGATCATGCTTTGAACTAGTGCTCTGCCTGCCACGTTCACCACTCGATTTGTGGCTTGAGGCATAGAGTTTGGGCTTCAGGGCCATCTGTATGCATGAAGGTCCAACATATCACAGCCTATATACATGTCTGACGGCAATCACGACCCCGAGTCCGAAAAGTGTCAAGGCTGAAAACTTAAACATCCCCTAAATCCTAAACCGCTGCACCCGCAATGTCCAAAATCTCAGCAAATCAAGTCAATTACAGCAGCCACATGGTGTACAGAGCCCAGTAGCCACTCAGCCCTTGCCACACAATGCTCAGAAAAAGGGGCTTAGATCCCCAAAACACTATACCCCGAACGCTTTGCAGTACCTAAAGCCCTACTGTCTGGGCAGCTCGCCCAGTATGGCACCCCAATCCTAAAACCTTAAAACTCCCACAAAACCCCAAACCCCGCGATGGCCCAAGAACGCTGGGTCCCAGGGTAAGCTTGCTACTTGGAGGTTCATGGGTAGCTATAAGCGGGGTGATAATAAGTAAGGTAACTAATTTATAGTTATAACCCATATTAGGGGACTTATATAACCCGATTTATAACTACCCATGAACCTCCAAGTAGAACCCTTTCCAGGAGCCCCTAGAAAGGGACTACGAAAAAAAAACCCAGGAGACTAAAGATACCGGGGCCCAGGCAGCCCTGATCTCCGGCGTGGGACGATCGCCCAAGGCCAGGGGAGCGATTCCTGGGACGGACCCTTTATTAAAGGAAACTAGAGGTGGGGAGTTTAGGGTTTAGGGTTTTTAGGATTTAGGGTTTAGGGTTAACGGGCTAGTTAAAGGAAACTACAGGTGGGGAGTTTAGGGTATATAGGGCTTCCATAAGGCTTCTATAAGGTATATAGACCTTCTATAGGGCTCCTATAGCTGTAACTACCCACCTGAAAATGTCCTAGACTTTAAACCCAAACCCCTAAACCCTAAACCCTAAGCCGTGTCAAGACAAGACAGAGCTTGAAGATTTGGCATTTTGGGAGATCAGGGTTTAGGGTTAAGTTCCGGGTTCAGGGCTTTCCTCCCGGTTTACGGTGCGTGGCGCCTGGTGCTTTGGGAATCTCAAGGTTTCGCATGCAGGGTTCATGGCTCAGGGATTCAGAAACCCTAAACCCCAAACCCTAAACCCTAAACCCCTAAACCCCTGAACTCTAAACCCCCTAAACCCTAAACGGGCTCCAGGGACTGGGATTGGGATTTGCCTTTGGTGCCATTTGGGGCTCGTCAGCCCTGGGAGGGCCCTCGAGACCAGTGAAGAAGCCGCAAAGCAAAACTAAAGCTCTGCGGTTGGACGCTTTGGAATAGGGTTTAGGGTTTATAGGGTTTAGGGTTAGTTTCAGACTGTTGGGTTTGAGATTGGCTTCGGCCAGTCTTGACTTCAGGTGTTAGCTTGGCTGTTGACCTTTCCTGTGTCTAACCTAAAGTTGCAGGGGGAAGGTCCTCGGTGCAGAGCCAGTTGCTGTGAAGGAACCCCTGCATGAAATCTCCTGATACCCCTAACCCACCCAGGTCCTTATATAGGGTACTAGAGCCCCAAGGGCCCCATATAGTAGGTACCTGCAGGGTTAGGATATACGACTTGGCTGAGCCTCGGCATGTTAACACCCTTAGAGAACCCCTGTGCGGTCTCCCTATGGAATCCCATAATCCTCCCATTCACGGGATCTTGCGATTTTTCCGACAGGCTGACCCCGAGGCTAAGGCCATCTGCCGAGTGCAGAAAAATGACTCCGCTGGCACCTGCCTGGGGGCTTGGAGACCCAAACTTGTTAGTTGTAACGGTTTTACGGCTATTTCATGCTATGACTACATAGGAGAACCTTCAGGAAGTGTATTGGCACTTCTTCCGGCACCTATATTAGACTCCTGAACCATGAACAACTTTGCTGCCGCTGAGTCTCAGTCTCGGCTTCTTTAGCTACTGGTTTTGAGGACTTTGGGGAGGGGAAGCCCTAAAGCCAAATTTAGCGATCCGGCGGATGGGAGTGATCATCGGAGCTATAGCTGAGTGGATATAGCGCTTACATCTCCAGAGTTGGGGAGTTGTAGGTGGTCGCATTGAAGCTTGAATAATCGAGCTATTTAATAGGGGTGACAGATCTAGGGATTCCCGACACCCGAACCCCAAATGCGTTGGAGATGAGGTTCACGGATGTTGGGGCTCCCGCGCTCGGGAGAAGGATTTTTGCACGATTCAACAGAGAGATTCGACACCTTCAGCGCTCTACTGCAGGAGTCTTACTATCTAGAGTGTGTTTGGGAGTCTATTACCAGACTAGTATCATTCAATGGTCTAGCAGGGACTTGAACATGTTTACTACCTGTTCCGACCTGCGACATGCCGGCTCTTGCTAAGGAGCCCAGTCATACATTATCCTGACTCTATGTGTATATATATATATATATGTATGTATGTATGTACATATGTAAATATATATATATATATATATATACATATATATATATATTATACACAGACACACACACACAACCCTCATCCCGTAACACGCGTTCATAATCCGTTTTGTCCGAGGTTTCGGGCTCGAGTCCACAGATTGAAACGCCTGGACTGCCTTTAACGAGCCCATCAGAATTTCAGACCAAATCCTTAGGAAGCCTAAGCTTCAAGCTTACTGTAGGCAGTTCCGATATGGTAGGCAGCTCCGATATCCGTTTGGAGCATGCTTCGCTGGCCGGCGCAGCATGCTTTAACCAAATCAAGACCTCGTGACGCAAACCCGACTTGCAGTCGGAATCTTGTTCTAGCAACACTGGTAGCTTCTAGGGGACCTCCTGCGCTCCTACCTCCCCCCTTCCCTCCCTGCCCACAAACGCGAGAACCTGACCCCAAACCCTGAAAGCCCCAAACCCGACCCTAGAGACCCCATCTTCAAGCCGGAAAATCCTCCCTGAAACCCCTTGCGCCTGCGCCAAGCGATCCACCGTCTGGACTGGATCCTGAAAACGACAGAAACTCTGTTGGAGTGCGAGGGTTTCAGGGTTAAAGGGTTTAGACTGCTAGTACACTAGGGTTCGCGGGGTCGTAGTGAGGCATGCTCTGTGAAACAGGAAGCTTTCAAACTTCGGAGCCAGCCTTTGGGCCTTTCTTTCGAGAAGTGCTGATGGCTTGGAGACGGGCCTCAGGTTTTGAGTCAAAGTCTAGGGCTCGGTGGGTTTGCTTCCCGAGCGGACGGCTAAGTTTGAATACCATCTTGAGGGCCAAGAACAACCTAATAATCCTAAGCATCGTACCTACGTAACAAAGGCTCCGAGCCACAATCCCAAGCCCACCACAACGTAGACCCGAAGTGCTAGGATCCGGAGTCTGGCATCCCTAGGTTAAGATGGCCTGACAAAAAAAAACCCTATATACGGCCCGCGTAAGACCCATATAGAATAATGGAGCCCCTCTGAAGCCCTGAAAAGAACAGCCTTCGTAAAGCTCAGACAGAGGGTCGAAGCCTCTAAGCCCCTTACAACCCCCTGTAAAAACCTGTTGCAAAGTCCTGTCAAACCCTCAAAAGCCCTTCAAAACAACACTCGAAGCCCCAAAGTCCTAAAGTCCTTAAAAGCCCTATAAACCCTAAAGCCCTAAACCCCAAAAGCCCTAAACCCCTTAAAGCCCTAAAGCCTAAGCCTGGAGGTCGGATTCTTCAGTCCGGGCCCCCTCGCGTCGCAAACCAGTGAAGAATCGACGAGGGCCTCATTGAACTCGGTTAAGGCTAGGGTATGGGTCAGAAGGTGCCGGGTTAGGGGATTTTGGTGTAGGGTTCCGGGGTTTAGGGCTGGTTTAGGGCTTCGGGTTCCAGAAATTCTGGCTTTTCAGGTGGACTTGCGGCTCGCCATCTTGGGCACATTTACCGCACCACTTTGCGGGGTGAAATACTGCCGCCAGTTTGTAGGGTGGAGGAACGGTACCGCGTGTGTTTCTTTTTGGGGTGAGGCGGAATGTGCGGCACCAGTTTACTTGTTGTGAGGGACTTCTAGCTCGAGGTCTTTTAGGTTAGATAGGGTTTCGCCTTCTTAGAGACTGTAGGGTTGTCAAAGCTTTTTGCGGTGTAGTTGATTTGGGCTCAGCAGGGCATTCCCGCTATCCATCCCGGTGCTGTTATCGTCGTCTTGCCGCTTAGCTCACTAAAGTTATGATTGCCATCAGCCGATCCACCAGGGAACTCGGACCACCTGCTCGTTTGAGTAGTACGGTTCGGGGATATACGGTGTCATACTATGCTAACCACTTCGCCTACGACCTACGAGCGCATCGACTCCCTGGCAAGATGCTCGGCTGCACGGCTCTGAGGTCAGCGCCTGGTACCGTCACTGTATCGATATAAGTCCTAAAATGCCACAGCACAAGGAAATCGACAAGTTCAGGGACGAGCTCCACGTGCGACTTTTCTACCCTACACCCAGTTGAAAACTGCAGAATGCAAAAGCAGGAACCATCTTCATGTTTAGCACCCCCCCCCCACTCAACAAAAAGCAGACCACAATACATATACATATACATATGCATATGCATATGCATATGCATATACATATAGATATACACATGCACATACATATACATATACATATATACATATATGCATATATGCATATATGCATATATACATATATACATATACATATATACATATATATATATATACACATGTGTGTATATATATATATAATGCATTATGTGTGTGTGTGTATGCATGCATGCATGTCTTCAGAATGGCTTCGAGTGCATTACTACACAAAGACTGGTACCAGATGGTTGTACGGTCTACTACCGCGGCTACCAACCAAGCGGAGGCAGAATCCTCTTTAGACATTGAAGCTTGACTTCAGGCAGTTTTTAAGCCTATAAGCCCCAAACCCCTTAACCTGCTTTTTGCCGTGCCATTAGGGCTGCACATTAGCGCTCGGCTGCCGCAGCAGCACAACCGCAGGTCGCCTGCGGCATCCTCAACGGACAAGAACCGGATCGAAGATGTTGTGACTGGGGCCACTATATAGGGTTTAGGGTTTAGGCAATAAGCCACTGCGACAATTAATTATTACTATGACTAGGAATATTGCTCTTATTCCTACACTACTATCATTCTTCTTCCTTTTTTGCTACTGCTAAAGAAAGACTTCTTGAAGCTGCGAGTTAAGCTTGGAGTTTATTTAGGTTTTGGGATTTGGGGCTTCTGCGTGTTCGAGGATTAGGGAATAAGACGTAGGACGTAGGTTTTAGGACTTCCAGATTTGGGCATTAGGGTTGTGCCCGCATTACAGGGCTTGGGGTTGGCTCAAAGCCAAAGCCTGAACTGCAAGGCCCGGAAGATTAGCAGGTAAACACACCTTTAACCCAAAACCCCGTAAGCCCTAAACCCCTACAGACCCCGCTCTCATCCTATTTCCTAGACTGCAAGGCCAAGGCGCGATGGGAGGGTGGTCCACTGGTTCGTCCTGATGTCGAAGCACTCCTTGCTCTCAGAGGGCCCAACTCCCCTTAATTCAGGAATATAGCCTACATCATTACATCCTAAACCCTAAACCCTAAAACCCTAAACCCTAAACCCCTCAAAACCCCTCATACTTCAATGTATATAGTCCTGAATTAAGGGGTCTTGGGCTCCCCGGGCTTTCCGAAGCGATTCAAGGTTCGGCGCCTCGGGTGTAAGATCGAGGGCTTAGGTTTAGGGTTTATAGGGTTTATAGGGTTTAGGGTTTAGGGTTGAGGGTTAAAGGTTTGTAGAGGGAACAAATCTGCAGGGGCTTTACATTGCAGGGTTTTGGGGGCTTGGGGCTTTGGGATTAGGATGAAAGGGTTTCTACATGGGTACTATTACAGGCTGCATAAGGCTGCATAAGGGAACTATAAAGGATTCCACAAGGCCACTGTGAAAGTTACGGAATAGCACCTCTATTCCCTTCGTGATGTTGAGCTCACGTTCAGATGCATTCAGGCCGTAGCTCTTTTCCCGAGCTGCATAGCCGAAAAAGTGGAGCCCTTCCCAAGCCTAAACGCCCCAAATTCCAAACCTTTAATACCAAATCATACCAAATCCTAAAGCCCCAAGCCCTGAACCCCCATCATCCCTCACACTGGGGTCTCGTGCACCTCAAAGCCCTGCATGCCGCCAAACCACCGACATTGTTGCCTGAGCCTAATCAAGAATCAACACCTCCGAACCCCTCAGCCCTATACACAACCCTAAGCCCCAATTGGATCGTAGACGGCTTCACTTCAGCCAGGATGCTGCGCTTGCCAGGGTCTGGTTGCCGGCCACACCCACACCTTCGGGCGAGAACCGAGCACCCACCAAACCCTCAGCCCTAAGCCCTAACCCCTTACCGAAGCCCTAAACACCCACCGGAAAGCAAAAACACCCTAAAGCTCGGATCCTAAACTTAGAACACCCATAAAAGCAGCCTAATCCAAAACCGGAATAGCGAGACCCGCATTCCAAGCCCCCAAATCAAGTAATTACCCGTCCAAAACCATCACAAAACCCTCAACAACTCTAACAACAAGTGTGAAACCCGAAAAAAAAACGCAAATTTCTCCAAACCCCAAACTCCCCGTTTAGAGGGACCTCGGCCACCGAAGACGTAGAGCCTTGTGCCCAGGGCCGCAGCGGCGCAGGCGTCCCGTGGCCCCGAGAGGGAGAGGGCGGACTCCCAAAGACCGAGTCGCAGGTCAAATCCTGGGGGGTTCCTCTATGGGGTCTCGAAGGGTTTAGGGTTTTAGGGTATTAGGGTTTAGGGTTTGCCGTTTGGCGTATAAGGGTTTAGGGTTTAGAGTTTGGGGTTTAGGGTTTGGGGTTTAGGGTTTAGAGGTTTGGGGATTTGGGGTTTTGGTTCAAAGCCCCGGCGACTCCGTTAAGGGGTTTGGCTTGGGGGTTGGATTCCTGAGGTTCTAAACGGGTTTCCGTGGCAACAAGGCTTCTATCAGGGCTACTACGAGGGGGGGGATGGGTTTAGGGTTCAGGGTTTAGGGCTACTATGAGAGAGGGGGCGGGCGGGGGGCGCTTGCGCTTTGGGGTGGAGGTCACAGCCTCATACTTCAGTATGGCTCTGTGTGTTCATGTGGTTTCTTGCTTCCTGTTTATAACGGTGTACCATGGGTTTCAGGTTTTTGTCGGGCTTCCCGTAGCCTTAAGGGATTTGAGGGGGTGGCAAACGTTTCTTGTTTTATCACGGCTGTATAGTTTGAGCAGGGTCCCCTTGCGGAGTCCTTCGGTAAGAATACTATCACACTCTTGTCTCCAAAAAGGGTTCCCTCCAGAGCCCTTCGATCAGAACAATATCAAACGCGTGTCTTCAACAAAGCAGCCCCAATCTTGACTGAGAGGGCAGCTCTCTCTGAGGTGATCCGGAAATCCCCGTCGCTCGAAAACCCCAAACCGTAAACCTTGGACCCCTTATCAAACCCTATACCTCTGCAAAGCCCATAAAGAAAAAGTGAGACGCAACAGGGAACACTAGCCAGCCCTTTGGAAACCACGACCCTCCGAACCCAAACCTCGATAGTACCCATGTATAGCACCCATATGTACCCTAACTATCCTACCCTGTTAGGATCCCTAACAGCATCTGCTTAAGACCCAGAAACGCTCCACTGTGGCAAGCTTGTCGCCGTCTCGGCGGCCGCCGACGACGAAGATGGCTCCACTCAGGGCTGCGGCGGCGCAACCTCTTGAAGGGTGGGGATTTGGGGCTTGACAGGGCCTTAACCCTAAACCCTAATCCCTATACCCCAGGTCCTATAAACCCTGGTCCTAAACCCGATACCCGAACCCTATACCCCCAACCACAAACCCTTTGGGGCCTAGGCCAAGTCCCGGCCGAGAAGCCACAACGCGGCGTCGGAAGCCGCGGGAGGACCTGCGAACCGTCCCATTCAGGGCGCAGGGAGGCGCTGTAGCTTCAGGGTTTCGGGTTCAGTTTGTTCTCTGTTCCTTTGCCCCCCCCCCCCGTTCTCCGCAAGAGACTATAACCCTAAACCCTAAACTTTATA
>CAJNJA010061475.1:12089-28206 GCA_905231915.1 Symbiodinium necroappetens
ATATGTATATGTATATATAATATTATCATATCATAGCGTACCATATCATGCCAGTTCAGATGATAACAGGTCATGTTATATTACCATATATGAGCTCTTTTATTTTCTACTGTCTGTCGTCTTAGCTGGTTGCACCAGGCTTCTTGTGTTTTCCTAGGGCTCAGGAGTTGGCTCTAAAAGGACACGCTCCGAAATCAGAACGTCTAGGGCTTCTGCAGGTACACGTGGGCACCGATCTAGTACCTCGTGCTTCCATGAGCTATGCCCGGTTTTTCCGTAGAAGATTTGGCAGGATACTCAGTAGAGTTTCCCCTTAATGAACTAAAGAGCTGCGAAGCTCTTGGTTGCGGAAAATTTATCCTCGCAGCCCTCCTTAGCATGCCTTCCCCCCTTGATTCGAGGGTAAACTAGCGGTTCTCCAACATCTCCTTAATGTTTCTTTTATTCAATGTTGTTCAAGAGATACCCCAACCAGAAGAGCAAAACAGTACGAGTGAGAGACGTAGCATAGGTAACCCCTCCTAGAAAAAGTCTAGAACACCTGTAGGAATAGGAACTCATATAGAACTCTCAAACTACTACTTTGGAACATCGTAGAACCCTGATCGAACCCCACAGGAACCCTTAAACCCTAAACCCTAAACCGTGGGAACCCTTGCAGAACCCTTATTATGGCCTCCCAAGTCCAAGTACTCGGATCGAAACACTCCACCGCATCGAGCTCTCGGGAGTTGTCATCCGTGCCACCTGCGAAGAATTCAAAACGATGACTCAGAAACATGCAGGGCTTCGGGTTTAAAGCTTAGGGAATTGAAAGCGAGGAATCAGAAATGTTTAGGGACCCCGTGTCAGGGATCCCGATTCTACTTGTAGGACTATGTCTTAGTTAGGCTAATTATTAACAAACTTCAATCGAAAGGAAATCCCAACTACAAGGAAAGCGGAAAGGATACATGTACCTATCTATATATGTATATACACTTAGGCCTTAAAGTACCTCTGCAGGAACCTCTTTTAAGGCCCAACTATATACAGGTTCGTGAAGCCTTCGAGCTTAAGTCTGGTGTGGGCGATGCTTCGAGCTTGGGGAGAGCCCGAATGCTTACGGGCGTCCTAAGGATTGACACCTAAACCCATCATAAAGCCCTAAACTGAGGTCTGGGGGGGTTTAGCTAGAGCTTAGCTATACCCACTGAAATAAAGCTCTCGAATGCCTCGAATGCTCCACAGCAGCCTTATTGTTTGATTGCATTCTACCATAGCTCAACAATTTTGGGCTTCATGCACCAAGCGACGACAAGATGGAATTTCGTGATCTAAAACGCATGTAGAAGCCAGAGCCCGGAACGAGGCAACGGGCCACGTGGAGAGGTTGTTCTCAAATCAACTACTCCGTGCACTTCGGGATCTAAAGTTGGTTGGTCTTTAAGGATTAGCACAAAAGTTTAGGGTCTAGTGTAGTTTGATTTAGGGGTGCTGGCTTTAGTTAGGGTTTGCAGTTCAGGGTTTAGTTTGGGCCTGGAAAGTCTTGACATGCATCTTAAGGGAAACCTGCTGCGTGCTGCCATCCCTGGGTCTTTTTTTGACAGGAGCTACAGCCGCAGCCACTGCTGCTACTGCTGCTGCAAATCCAAACCTTCCTCAAAACCATCTGGCAGGCCTAGCACAAAGAGCCGTCCCTCGCCGGCCGTAGCAGCGCAGCGCCCTCGTGCCGAGGGCATCGATGGCAGCTGTTCCCAACCTGGTACGTTAGGGCTCTATGCATTGGCAGCTCCAACAGCAAGCTTCCCAAGGCCCAAGGAACGTGTCTGGAGTTTCAGGGAGGTCATCATAACACAAAGCCGCGGCATCAAGATTTTAACCATCATCACCTTGCTTGGCATTGCCATGAGCAGTGCCATCATGTTTGGTCTTGACCATCCAGAGCATCATGAACGTTTTGGGATGGACATCAATGTTTTCACCTTAGCATCGGTGATGCGTTACAGTGATGACGAATGATGACGGTGTCATGTCCGATTTTGTCGGGGTCTTTCTATCCCCATCCTCCTTTCCCTCATCATCACTGCTATTGCAATCATCGACATCATCCCCCCGGTCCCCAAGCTGAGCATTGAGCATCATCATGACGATCAGAAGCACGATTCTCATCTCATACACAGAACATGCTCACTTTTCTTCTGCCTAATACCGAACATATTGGTACGAGCGCAGAACCTGCGTGAATCCTACTGTTGCAGTTCCGACTGAAACAATACCCCTGGACTAGGAATAACAGTTTTAGCATTAGTTTGGCAATGGTGCCATGTTAAAATTTGTCTGGCCACTGCGTGCTGCTGGGTCGAAACGCTCCACAGCGTCGAGTACCCCCTCGCCATCATAGCCTGCGTCGGAGGGGTTGAGGGTTTAGAGGCGTGCGCCTTAGGGTGTAGGGTCGAGGCTGTTCCAGTCTTAGGGCTTATAGGGTTTAGGGTTGAGGCTTTCGAAGTCCTGAGGTTTGCAGGGTTGAGGGTTGAGGTTTTTGGAGTCTTAGGGTGAGGATAGACCCCTGAACCCTATACCCAAGGTGTCCTGAGCTGTCTTTGAGGCATTCTCGAGCAGGTCGGTGGACTGCTCTGTCATTGTCATAACTGAACTCGCACCATCCAGTAGCGCTGTGCCAGCACTCGATGGCTATGCAACCAACCAACATCTCTGGTTTCCGAAACTTTACGGTTTCGGGTTTAGGGTGTAGGATTTAGGGTTTGGGTGTTTAAGTCAGTGGTTTTTAGGGGTTTCGGGGATTTTCAACCCCTTACCATCGAGCCCAAGCGTGAAGTTCGTTGCAAGACCTTCCTTGGATGATTAGGGGACCTAGGATGTAAAGGTCATATGGGTAGTTCTCTAAACAAGGGTCCCTTGTAGGGTCCCTCTTATACAGAATAGTAGGCCCTCCTATAAGGATGCTGTACTATTTTGGATATTTAAAGAGGTACATTTAGAGAACATAACGGCGGTGAGCAGGATCACCCCGACTGCAAAACACAGCCACGGCTGCACCTAAAGCGCATTGTCTTCTTGTTAAGAAGCTGAACTTAGGCTACCAATTTACGGATATGCCGTGAAGAACGCGCTGGCCTTACTATGGTCTGTGAACAAATTTCAAAGTTACAAACGGCACCCCGAACCCTATACTCAAACCAAAACCGCAAAAACGAAAACCCGAAGAGCCAAACCCAACAGTAGCCTCGGACACAATAAACACTAAAGCCTCAACCCCTAAAACCTCAACCCCTAAACCCCAAACCCCTAAAGCCTCAAGCTCTAAAGCCTCAACCCCTAAAGCCTCGGCCCTAAACCCTAAACCCTCAACCCAGCCTCCGACGCAATAAAGCATTCCAGCCACCGCGGCCGAGGCCGCGCCGTGCCTCCAAGGAGGAAGCGCCCAGAGGCACTCCCAAGGTTTGGGGCCTTGAAAAGCTTCTGCCCGAAACCCTAAATGGGTAGTTCCTTTTTAGGTCCGGGTTTGGGGGTTTAGGGTTTAGGGGGTTTAGGGCTAGGGTTGCGGTGTGCTCAGGTTTTAGGATGATATGGGTGGTTCCCTAAGTTAGGGTCCGTTTTTAGGTCCCCAAAATTAGTACGGCAACCTTATAAAAAGGACCCTAAAAGGGACCCTAATTTCGACAGCCACCCAAATCCTAAACCCTAAACTTTAAACCCAAGGTGTGATCTTCTAGGACCCAAAGAGCAGAACACGCTCGGATTCGTCGTCATTACCCCCATCGCTGACATGCCACTATCGAGGTGTCTTGCAACTCCCTAAAAGCAGCATCAAGTGAACAAAGCACCAGTCTTATCTGCATTTTTTGACGATGGCCATCGATGCAACCATTTTCAAGCTCAGCATCTCGTGACCTTCTTCCTTCGATCTTCATCCCCAAACTGATAACGACAGTCGTAGTCATGCAGTAGACCATCCAGAAGACCTGGGCGTCGGCATAGGCGGCAGCGTCTCCCAGGATCCACCAGCAGGGTCGAAACGCTCCACCTTCGCTTACAACCCTGACATCTGCTTCCTAGATGGTCCTAGATGAACCAAAAGTCCGAAGCCCCAATATCCATCCCAACAAACAAAGTCAACCGCACGCACGCACGCACACGCACACACACACACATTCACATTTTCTCCCTCTCACACTCGCAAAAAACACCAAAACCTGTGGTTGTTGAGTTAAATAAAGTTAGGGCTCTAATGGGCGCAATACATTACACGTATTCGGCTGGTCTTGCCTCTTTCATGGATCCCGTAAAGAAAGGTTGCCCGAATCCTGAAAACAACACCCAAAGGCGGCAAACAAATAACACGCTCCTCGGAGCAAGGCGGACGCCCAGAAACAAATTCAAAGAACTGTGCCATTTCTGTATCCGTGCTGCAGTCGCACCATGTAGCTGTACCATGTCGCATCTTATGCTCCGTAGCACAGAGCCCTGCAACACAGGTGCACCCCTCACACCAAGACTCCGTCGGAAGCTCTCTCCCTCAGTTTGCAAGCTCTAGAGTAAACCGGTGCCCAGCTGCGATGTCCAGCGGGAGTGCACTCTCCTTGGCAAGTCTTAGTCTCAACAAAGGAAACTCTTCAGATTTCGGAAGTCACATGTAACGTAACAGCCTGAACACATCGTGTTTTGGGGCTCCGACAGTTCGTCCTTGAAGAGCGTAATGTAAGGGCCTCCCTAATTACTAAAACTACTTTGGGGGCTCCTTGTTAAAATTATAGTGTACTGGGCCCCAAAACCCAATTCTACTTATTAAGGCCCCTATATTAACAACTTAGCATGCACTACTGGATCTCTCTGGAATCACGCCCTTTCTGCTCTCTACTTATCCTCGAGGCCCACCATAGCTAGGCCCCCAAAACAAAACCCCAAAAATCTCCCCCAAACCCTAAACCCAAAAGCCTAAAAAGCCGGAGAAGCGGCCCGAGTTCAGGAAAGAGGTAGATGTTGAAAAATCGTCTCCCAGCTCTTGCCGCCATACGTGTTGTAATTGTGGAGGTTGTGCAGATTCAGTCTAGGGGCTGGTGTTTCGGGCACGAGGCTCAAGCCTTCTCTTGTCCGCTTGAGAGCTTTCCAGTTTAGGTCAGCATAAAACCCTGAAAAAAAGTCTTCGGACTGGTGATTCAAGTAGATGGGTCACCCGGTGCCCAGATGATTCTGGTATAGGGAGCAGCCAGGAAAGAGTAGTCCAGGATACGAAGGCCTGGGACTTCAGACAAGTCGCATTGGCACCGCCGACAACGTAGATGATGCCAACCATTGAGGCCGCGCAGCAGCCATGCCGTGGTGTAGGCATGGACGGCATAGGCTCCCAAATGCCAGTCACCTCATGGCTAAAGCATTTCGCATCGCGGAGGGAGGCTTTGATGGGCTGGGGCTCAGCGTGGCCTGTCCCAGGATGTGCCAGCGCACCCAGGGACAGTCCTGCCTAAACAATAAACCCTAATTCGGAATAAGGAAAGCCCACAACCACCGAAGTGGCCCAGCTGCAGAGTTAAGCCGCGAAGTCGCCCCGAGCGTGACCTCGAATTGGCCAGTTCGAAAATTAGACAGTCTGAATAAGTGCCACTACTGCTCCCTATATACCCTAAACCCCTAAGGTAGGATTCAGAAAACTTACAACAACACCCCTCTGGCAGCTGAAAGTTTGCTCTTATCAAACCCGGTGGCTCATGCAAACAGAGAGAAGCAAGACGACGACTCTACGGTGGAGGGCTTAGGATTTCGGGCTAAGGGTCTTCCTCCTACCTTTGCACACTCCCACTTCTACTCCTACTCCTGCTCCTACGGCTAATGCAGCGACGACGATTCCTGGAGCTTTATGTATGCTTGTCGATGATGTTGAGGATGAGGTTGGTGGAGTGATGGTGCTACTGCTACTGATGATCAGGGTGCTGCTGCTCCCCTCCTTGCATGTATACTTGCCAAGTAACTCCAGAAGCGTGCCCGCCACAAACATAGACCTTCGACTCGACTTCGGTGGGCAGTGGGTAGGGGGGGTTTTGATGTTGCAGGCGCCCAGCCGTCGGAAGGAAACCCTCTTACAATCACCACCCAAACCTACAGAATAGTCTCGGAAGCTCGGAGCTTGGGGTTAAGACGTAGAGTCAAAGAATCTGAGGTTGCCCTAGGTATTTGCAAGTAGGGTTGTAGGTCACGCCCGCCATAGACACCCAATAGCCTGCGAACATGCTGATGCATGGAGGGAAACCCTATATCGCCTATATCGACCGTACACCTAAAGAAGAAGTACCTGATTTTTGTAGTCTCGTATTGGCTCTCACGGGGGTATGTGGGAATGATTTCGTGTAGAAACAACTGGTAACCCTGAAGATTACAAGCTCAGTTACCAAAGCAAGGGTATCAGGGCAAAGGGCACTGATGCCGTAGGACCCACAACTCAATGGTGAGATCCTACCCAGAACGACGAAAGAAGCAAGGGCTGTTACACCTTGATAGCTAGAATAGGGTTCGGTGTACCTTATCATTTTTTATGATGCTAAGGAACCCTGAGGAAGCCTCCTACTACTTCTACCACTACTACTACGACGACGACTACTACTACTACTACTACTCCTACTCCTCCTCCTCCTCCTCCTACTACTACTACTACTACTAAGTAGTACTACTACTACTACTACTACTAGTACTATTACTACTAGTACTACTACCACTACTACCACTACTACCACTACTACCACTACCACTACTACCGCTACTACCACTACTACCACGACTTCTTCTACTACTACTACTACTACTCCTGCTACTACTACTACTACTACTACTGCTACTACTACTACTACTACTACCACGAATATAATAATAATAAAAAATAATAATACCTTTCAGGTTCGGACCCCTATGATAGACGAGACACGCCGGGTGCCCGTAGCGCTCGGGGCGATGTGGCCAAGATCGGGGTGGCTCGTGGAACCTCAAGAGCACAGATACTTGCAAGCAACACAGGGACCTTACTATAGCTATAAGGAACACTCAGGAACAAATACTTCTTTTGCGAATTCTTGACTAGCGTCCATGGTACCTTACTGTAATACTTGGGGCTGTAAGCAGTTACTACCGTACAGCCACCAAAATAAATCCTGAACCCTGATCTGACTGTGATTAAGCGGAAAGAGGACTCTAAGATGGCCCTAAACCCAAACCCCCGTTTGAGCATGAGACTCCCCAACATGAGGCCTATCACGGCCCCGCTAAGCCCTAACACGTTTCAGTTTGCCAAAACCTGTTTTGGCTGTGCCATGACTGCTCTGACAGTATAGCAGCCTGCGCAATCACCAACAGCCTATTTGGGTGGGGCTCCGGAATTGAAGAAAAACCAGACGATTACATACCTCAAACACCTATTCTAGTTGAAGCCTCTATGAGCCTCGATGTAGTAATTAACCAGTACAGAGCCCTTCGAAAGAAACGAGCCCTTTGAGGAAGCGAAGCCTATAGGCTGCGAGACTGGAGCCCCGGACATCAGGACTTCGGCTGCCGGCGCGGCGATTGGCTGCCGCAGAGGATGCCCGGTTTACAGGGGCCTGGCATAAGTTCGGGTTCAGGGTGTAGGGTTCGCAACATAGCGGCCGTAATTGTGAGAACTGCGCTTTGGGCAGCTTCTACTACTGCTTATCATCAGGAACCTCAAGGAACAGTATTGGTGGCTCTTTGGGTTTCTTTTCTTTAGCGCCCGCAGGATGAGGGAGGTTTGGGTCAGGGCCTAAAGTTTCGGTTCCCTACGAAAGCCCGAAACCCTAGAACCCGAAACTATCTCGGCGGCATCTACCCTGAACCGTCTTCCAATGTCGCTCTGGGAGGTGGGGCTTGCAGGTGGCATAGAACTGCCATGCAGGAGCTTTCTGGGGTCTGCACCGAACTAGTTTTCCGATTTCGACTTCATAAGGATGCGTGAGAAGGGTTTGGGGTTTGCAGTTTGGCCACAAATCAAGGGTTTCAGGTGGAACCTTCAACCCTTCCTAGACTTCGAGAAATGAGGAAAGTCTGATGCCTTCCCAGGGTGCTTGGGAGGGTACCGGATAACCCAATCCTGATTTTTCCCATCTCCTGTTCTCCCATCATCCTCACAGACCTCCGAAAGGCGAAAACTTATCATCAGCAGTAAGTTAGCCGGAGCTTAAGGTGGTAGGGAGTGTAGGGTCTTTCTGGCTTATGAGGCCTAATTTTTGTTCATCACCCTCTGTAGCGACAGGCTGCCTTGGCAGCGTTGATTGGCGGCGTGGTCTCTCCACGGCGCGCATCTCGCCGGCCTCCTGCAATGAAGCCACGTGCTTCTTTACCCAATATCCTGGCTGTTTACGCATCCTAAGGTGTGCAATGTGCAGTTTAGGGGTTCGAGATTTACGGTTCAGGGGCTGACGGGTTTTAGGTTTTATCTTCACGGCACTCAGTTTAGGGGTCTCCTGAAGTGATTCATCTCTGCACCAGCCACCCGCCCAAACATAACCCACGACCATCGTCACGCTCTGGAGATCGGCTTCAATTGCGTGCTACACCGAGACATGAACCTCAACACAACTTAAAGCATCAGTGTTAGTGTCATTGTCGTCATCATTGATATTGTCATTATAACTATAGTTGCTTTCTTGATCTTTCGTGTAATGATGCTGTTACATTGACTACAACAACAATGGCACTATTCTAACTGCCAGTGCGGGTGCTTGCTAAGTGTGTGACATCTAGTTTGGTCATTGCCACTGTGGATACTGCACCAGCACCAGCACCATGAACAATAGCAATTGCAAGAACACAAACTCTGCCAATACCAAAACAAATAACAATAACAATAATTACAAGAAAACCCAACAACCAACACCAACAACCACAACAACGACGACGACAACAGCAACACCGCCGCCGCCGCCACCAGCGCCAGCACCAGCACCGGCACCGGCACCAGCACCAGCACCAGCACCAGCACCAGCACCAGCACCAGCACCAGCACCAGCACCAGCACCAGCACCAGCACCACCACCATCACCNNACCACCACCACCAACACCACCAACAACACCAACAGCAACACCAACGACGCTATCATCATCAACAACACCACCATCATCAACAGCAACAGCAGCCACACACGCGCACACACCCCAACCGACAACGGCAACAAGGGCTAACAGAGCGACGGCAGCAACAAAAGCAAAAGCAACACGTGCGACATTATTCACAACAGAAGTAGCAACAACAACACTTTTACCACGACGACAACGACGACGTCCGTTCCAACTTCTGCCACTTCTACCAAGGCAACTACTGTCATGCGTACTTTACTAATGTGAGAATCACGGCGCCGATGTGGCTGTGCTGGTGGTTTTGTTCGTCGATCGTGCTTACATGTCCATGGTATGCCCTTGTGTTCGGAACACTATGGATCACACAGCTGTTGCCTCACAAGAAATCAACGACTTCAAAATGCAAACCACAATGGTCATGGAGTTTCATGACTGTTATCAGCATCATTCGGTTTGTGTGGTAGATACACATATGTTTGTAGCATTTACTGTTGGCGCCAGCTGTGGCTGTGACAAGTGTTACTGTTTAAGCAAGCATCTTTATTACCTTCTGGTGTCTCCACACAACTCCGAGCCTGTTGTTCAGTAGGATTCTGCTTTGAAAGGTTATACGAGGTTATCGAGTGGTGGATGAAGGGTTTCATGGGCATGGCGCCTCTGGGCGCAACATCGTCCAGCCGCTTGCCATGATCCTGGTGGAGTGTTTCTACAGGCTCAGCATTCAGGGACGCTTCAGCACTTGCGCCAAGCTTATCCGGGGCTTTGCAGCCCCTGAATCGAAGTTGGGGAATCTTCTGTCTAACAGGAGTACGATTGAATATGACAACAAGGCGTCTGTACCCAGCAGGCGCTCGAGGACACTTCATGTTGTGGTCGTATCACAACGGGCCGTCATGTAGCTGCATACAGCTGACTGGTCTGTCTGACCGTCATGATTCTGATCGTTCACACTATTCTTTTTCTGCATGGCATGCGCCTGTTCATGTTGCTGTTTGCAGTCGATCATGCCATGCGCTCTCTTCCGATCTGGATTTCGCCTACAAGCCCACATGCCACAACAACAACCTTTGGATATATGCGTGTGCACGTCTACATGTATGTAGAAACATATACAGTACATGCATTGTGAACAAGTCTGGTCCGGTATATAAAGACAGTATCATGTGACATATACACACACGCAGCTGTACACTCTTCGCTTTGCCTGATCATCGGTTCGAGTGGACTCGGACACTCTGGAAGCTCGGGACCTCCACGATGCGCTCCAGCCGCTCGATGCGGGCCAAGAGGTCGTCTGCAGCGCCACCCATCTTGGCCGGCTCTAGGTCGAAGGAGCCCTGCAACCCGGACCGATACCCGAATTTACGCCCTAGCTAAATATCACACAATGACAAGTCCCATACTAGATCGACACAGAGATAGATGTGTATGCACATTATATATACATATAACATATTATACAATAGAGACAGATATATACAGAGATGCACACATCCTTCAAACCGTGACCTTTGATGATGAAAGCCCGACGTGTTCTATGGCTTGTAGGGTTCAGCCTTCCTAGCTGCCTTTTGTGGAGGATTTTGCTTGCAACGGCACCTAGTACCACCCTGGCGAGGCTTTGCCGCCACGGTCTTGTTTGAGCCGCGACGAGGCGGTCATGGATCCAAGAGGCAAATAATCTCAACAGTTGCCCCTCGGTTTCGAAAGAGCAGGACAACAAGTACCGGTCCAAACTGTAGGTCCTATATACCCGAACCCCCAAACCATTTTGATAAGAAGCTACAGCGCAGACTGCCACAGATTGTAGGGCTTAGGACTTCAGGGTTAAAGTGTGTAAGGTTTTGGGGTTCTGGGGCATCAGGTTTAGAGGTTTTCGGAATGCGGCTTTCGCCGCTTTGTGTTCGGGGTTTCTGAGGTTTCGGGCTTCAGGGTTTCCTCTATTGTTTGTCGATGCAGGGTCGATGGGCCATGGCCGGGGTTTTCCCTAGGCTCTAAACCCTACTTGGAGGTTCATCGGAAGTTACAAGGGGGGTTGTAAGGCCCCAACATGGGTTGTGACTATAGTTACCCCGTTACTTATAACCCTGCGCATGAAGCCCCCAAGTAGGAACCCTAAGCAACTGAGGCTTCGGCCAGGGATCCGCCAAAGACCTTCAAATCATAGCGGGCGCAGGGGCGCGGCGGAACGGGGCTCTGGAGGCTGTGAAGGTTGGGGGGTTTGGCACGCCAGGGTACACGGTTCTGGTTTTACGGTTTAGGGCTTAGAGTATTTTATTATGTTTGCTTATGTTATATCGGGACTGTTTGTTGATAGCCTCTCGTAAGCTTGTCTCATAATTTTTTACATTGTCTGGAGTCACTAACTGCTAAGGCACCTCTTCCAGCTCCTTCTGATGCACTGCTGGAGATGTCTGGATGTCTGCTACGGTCTAGAGTCCTCTACGGTCTCATTGAGAACCCGTGAAGGTTGCCTGTAACTAGTCTCCAATGTAATATGTTTTTTTTTGGGGGGTTACCTTCATATGATCCTAAATACAACTCGGGTTAAACAAATATCGAACTACAATGGAGACTATGGGTGATGCGTCTGCTGTTGGAACGCTGGAACGCTGCAGATACTATGGCACCCGCCGAATGGCGAAGGTTATACCGTAATATATTAAAATACAATATGCCGTAGTGTGAACTACAATCTGCTACAACGTATATGGGCAGTTTTCTGAATTAGGGATGCTTTTAGGGTTCTTTTTCAGGATCCCGTACTATATTGGGTTCCTAAAAAGGGACCCTAATGTAAAGAGCTATCCATATCATCCTAAAACCTGGCAAACCGCAACCCTAAACCCTAAACCCCCAAACCCCAAACCCGCAAACCCTAAACCCCCAAACCCTAGACCCTAAACCCTAAACCCCCAAACCCTAAACCCCCCCGCAAACATGTGCCGGCCAAGGTGCGCTTGGCGGAGGGTGGCAGCCCCCAGGATCCCCGTTGTCGAAGCCTGCCGAAGGCTTTGAGGAGTTAGGCTATGGGGTGTAGGGGTTTAGGGCGTTTAGGATTGATAGGTTATAGGGTTTAGGAGTTATGGGGTATAGGGGTGTGGGGTTTAGGACGTTTAGGATTGATAGGTTATAGGGTGTAGGGGTTTAGGGTTTGTGGTTTGGGATCTGGTTTACAGGGTTTATGGGGTTCAGGGGTTTAGGGTTTAGGATTTATGGGGTATAGGGTTTAGGCATTTAGGATTTAGGATCTAGGGTTTAGGGGCTTACGTGTTTAGGGATTAGGATTTAGGGTATAGGGTTTTGTCAAGGGTTTCAGATAAGTTCAGGGTCTGAAGCAGCAGGTTTAGGGCTTCGGGCTCAGAAACCCTAAGGCTCAACATAGCCCAAAAACCCTGTATAGTATGGTCTTTGGGCCCAAAAGCCTTAGAATATGAGTCCTTAGAGCCTTAGGGAAATTATTGCAAGAACCTGAAATGTACGTTGCCTGCAGCCAGGGTCTAGAGCCTTCCCCGGTAACCAGCCCGGTCCTCCAGTACAGCCCACGCTGGTGTAGGGTTTAGGGTCTTACGGCTTATAGGGTCTAGGGCTCCCGCGTGATACCCAGGCCGCTGACAAACACGCAAACCAGACCATCGTTCCGAAACCCCAAACTGGCAAAGGGTTTCAGGGTCGGTGTCGGATCTCCACATACTTGAGCCAGCCCCTGCAAAGAACTCTAAGGCTAATTTAAAAGCCTTAAACTCTAAACTCATCCCAAACTTTACTATAAAGCAAACTCTGAAACCCCGGCAAACCTGCAAACTCCTAAGTTCCGGGCGCAGTGGGCCAGCAAAGGCACCGGCGCCAGCATCGTCCAGGCCGATGTTCCAGTTTGCCAAAGCAGCCTTTTCCGAGGATCTTCGACGATCTTAGAGATCGTTGATACAGGTTCTACTGTTGTGTTTGTAAACGCTCCTACGGGGTGTTCTAGAGGCTCTGGGCGTTGTTGGGTTGTGTAGAGGTTCCTGGTTTCATCCGGCCTCCGACCAGATAAGCAGGACTAGAATAGAATCCATGATTCCGCAATACGCTTCTATGCCCCGCCGATCCAAAAGTGCGTTGGGCTTTAAAAGATTGTCCATCAGGCCTTTTTATGCGGTCTGTAGCGTGCATCGAGGCTTTGTAAACCTTTCCTTCAAGAGCCCAGTCTTGTGAAGTCCGCTGCTCTTGAGCTTTAGGGCTTTAGGGCTCGGGTCTCGATTTTCAAGGGGGTTTAGGGTTTGTAGCGTTGAGACCGCCGGAGGGGCAGGGCCTTGGGTTGCAGTGAACTATGCTAGCTCCTGTTACGTCACTCAACGCAGACCCCTGAGTGATAACCTCCCCGTAGGGAAGGGCCTTTTTTTTTCGGACCCTCCTTATTCTTCCGTATGTATAACTTTTACAACTGCACCCTTGAACCCTCAACCTTTAGCAAGCTGAACACATGAAGCCAAACTCGACACACCTACGGCCAGTCCTGACCCAGTTAACAATGACAGTAAAATCCCAGAGGGTCCAGATATACTACTATTATGAAGTTAGGCTCCCAAACCCATAATACGGATGGTCTCCTGGGACTTCATGCCACAATAATATAGTAAAAAAAGGGGGCCCACTGGGCAGTAAGCACCCCTCGGACCAAAGAGGCGAACTCTGGTCAACAAGTAGGGGGTTTCACCATGCAAACAACATGGCAAGAGCATGTACATGTGTGCTAAAGGCCGACAACTGACCACCTTAGCCCTAAACCCGAATAACAAGAAACCCTAAACCCTAAGAACAATAAACTCTACACCCGAATAATAAGAGACCCCAAACCCTAATAAACGTGATAATCGTACTGATAGTCGTTGTAGTAATTACTACCATTATATCACCATAATTAACATTATCAATATCATTATGACTTCTTCCGTCATGATCTATTTCTAGAAACCCTCTTGCCCAAACTGGCCTCCAGGTCCTGCGGCGCAGCACTGGCCGAGTGCACGGAGAGCACCTCCGACCTTGGCCCAGCAATCCCAGGCCTTAAGGTAGAGTTAGACTAGACCTTGTAAAGCAACTCAAGTATAGCTGCTGCTTAAACAGGTCTAGTTTTAGGGTTTAGGGTTTTGGGNNGGGTTTGAGGGTTTTAGGGCTTGGGGCCTTTTTGGCTTTCTTCTTCTGCTGGTCGGTGTATAGACTGTAGCTAGTGTCAGTGTTACCATCCCTATTCTGATTGCACCGGGGGGGGGGGGGGGGGGGGGNNCTAAAGCTGTGAGGAAGTTCAGGCTTGAAGACTCAGAGCTGAGCTTAAGAAGGTATGGCTTAGGGCTGAAGGCCTAGGAGTTTGAGACTTAGAGACATGAATCTGATGTACTGCAATATACTACACATAGGGACTAGAATATGATATACTGCAATATACTACAATGTACTACTTCCTTAAAACAAGGAACCCGGAGATGCACCTTAAAAAGGTAGGATCCTAGATGACAGGGACCTATAATGAGTCTCGCAGAGACCGGCTCTGAGGCCCACACTGCACAGGCTTCAGCAGAGCAGCGAGTACTGCAGGTAGTGTTGTTGTTGCATGGTGTAGAGGCGTGCGTGCTTGGGGTTCATACCTAGCTGTGCTGTAGCGTCGGAACTGGGAGCTTTTAAATTAAATGGCCCGCACACTTTCTCAAGATCCATGGGCATATGGTCCTCAGAAGTGAATAGGAGTTTGGGGTATATGATCTAGAACAAGTACATGAGGGACCGCAAGGGAACACTAGTACCAAGTATTTCGGTTTACTCATTAACGAAGAGGGTGCTCTTCATGGCTGCTTCACCGAGTCCCCCCGTGCCGCTACAAGACTGCTCATGTCCATAAGGGTAGCAGGAACTTCGACTGTTATCTGCAAGAGTAAGGGTTTGGGGTGCTTCAGTTGCGGTACCCCAGTGCGCAAAAAATCCTCAGATCTTGCATGAGCTGACATCACCACTGTTGCAATGACATGTCACAGCACCAGAAATCGGAACCACACCGTTCCCAAAATGCTCCCTAGCCTTCAGCTCTACATTCGCTAAACCCTAAGCTGCAACATCGAGGCTTCTTTCAAGAACCCCCATGGCGGTCCGGCGCTTGACGACAGGTGCAGCCGCCTCACACAACAGTCTAGTACTACTTACATTTAGTTTGGCTGCTGTTCTTGTTGCCGTTGTTGCTGCTGCTAAGTAGTGCTGTTAAAGTCACAGTATCGAAAAGGCTGATGTCGGCGGAGAATATTGTGTTCAGGGAGGCCACAGTAGTGGTGTACTCGTAGCAGCACTACATTGGTCACTAAATGCGGCAAGAACAGCCTCTTTGCGATTGGAAGCTAGCCGACCCACCGAAACGATTGTGGATCTTCCAAACCTGCTCTGACTACTACTAGAAATAACACCAATAATGAGTATACTAATAATAGTAATGGTAGTAAGAATAGTAAGAAAATAACGTTCATGTCCAAGGTCAAGATCTGCAGGGCTCAAGTTGTTTTAGAGACTTGGTGCATAGTCGTCCGACGAAGTCTCCAGCCGAAGCTCCTGGCCTTGTTTCAGTGTCAGTATTCTTGCTATTCTGATTATTTTGTTGTTCTTATTGTTACATGCTGTTCTTGTTCTGTCTATTATGACAATGATGTTGATGATGGTTGTGACGATCGCGGTGATGGTGGCGCTGATAATGGTGATGATCATGATGGTGATGCTGATGATGATGNNGATAATGATGATGATGATGACGATAATTACTATGATTATAGTATTCTTGAAACCTTGGGTGAATATTGCTATGTTTTCATTTATTGGTACGATTCTTATTATCACGTACACGGACTAGATAAAGGTCGAATGGCATGTGAAGTCGTGCAACTCGACAGTCTTAAGTCTAGATCGACCCTGCTCGAACAACTATATATGCTTTACAGCCGAAGCCCCAAATCGAGATCCAGACCTCGAGCCCCCGGCCCGCACATTCCTACAGCTCACACCCCAAACCCTCAGCTCAAACGT
>CAJNJA010061475.1:28243-53113 GCA_905231915.1 Symbiodinium necroappetens
GGGGGGGGGGGGGGTTGCGGAGATTACTGGAGGGCCTTACAGGGCTTTCATTCATGGCCTTATTCTCGATTTGTAATCAAAGGTTTTGGTCTTATGTAAGCAGACATAGCATGCTTCAGGTACATCCACAGAACGAGCAAGGCTTTGAGATGCGCAGCGCTAGTCGAGTTGAGTGCATAGGGGCTGCGAAGGATGCGTCTCCAATCTGCTGAGGCTGCAAGATGCTGTTTCCCGAAATGTTCAATCATTTCTCCCATGATGAGGCTCTCTTCAACCGGGCATGTCGACGGCTTGCGGCTTCGTGAACTTCCAGGGTCCCAGCTTCTCTGAAATTTCAGGCAAACTAGGGGACATGATAATCTGTCTCCTACTATTTAAGTGAAGGGTTTAGGCTTAGCATCCAGATTTAAGGTCACTTGTCTTCTGAGACTCCCACATACGGCCCTTAACCCATTCCCATCGATATCTTGGTGATCTATTGTACTTTGGAGATGTAGGGATTGCGACAATCCTAAATCCTAAACTCTAAACCCCAATCATTGCAAAGTACTAATGCTCTGCATCCACGAGTCTTATTGCGATCCGGGCGTCATTTAGGCGGAACGCTTGATCGCACCGCATCTTTGGCTGCAGCTCATGAAGCTACGGTTTAGGGATTAGGATTTAGGGCTTAGGGTGCCATGTAGCGAGTTTGTAGTAGGTCCTGAAGGTTTTGGTTTCGCCAAGAGTTGATTGACATGACATTCGGGGGACACTCCCATGAAAAGGTTCCTATTAAGGTACGTATGTCAACGACAATATGAAATTGGTACGGACACCAAAACTGACCAGATTTGATTTGTTGTCTGCCATGGCATGTTGGCTTTGGCTTCTTGAAGCCACCATGCAGTGCTCCGTCGCGTATTGGGTTGTGGGTCACTGTGGGTCTGGGATGTCGCGCAGACTGAATGTAGAAGAAACAAGCATATCGTCGCTCTGGTACAGGCACCGGAATGATTAGAATAGGCGTTTGGAAGCACAACAAGGGGACACTATATGTTTGCTACTTGCTCCCACCCCGACGGCAAGATTAAACACTGGAGGGATAGTAGGGTAGTGTTTAGTTGGATGCTGCACGATGGGATTCAGCTTCAGAGCCATGCATTTCCCGGAGATGCCGTTTTCGAGCCAAGGGCTGAGGTGAGGATTGTTGGCAGAGCCCATCTGAACTACTGTTGATGATAGAAATCCTGCATCACCTTAAAAGGAGCCTAAACTATGGGAATTATGGTATAGTCCTTATTATGGGTAATGCAGGATTTATATCATCCACCGTAGGGGTCTTATAATACATAGAATAGGGGTTTTGGGGTATGCTGATATTGGGCAACGGTAAAGAGTCGTAGTTTCAGACCCGAATAGTGCGCCCACTATTCTGCTTTGGAGGGCTAGGGCTCAGGGGAGCTCAGGGAAGGCTTCTGGCTCCAGTCAATGGGTAGGCTGTGGTTTAAGGCTGAATCTTGTTATTGTTTGCTGAACAAGGAGGGCAGAGGTGAACATGGAGAGTAGAGCTTAAGAAGGAGAGTAGGGTTTCGAGACATATTCTACTACAACTATGACTGTATGAATGCAGAACAAGCCCACATGAAGATCGGGCCCCCATTCTGAACTTGAAGAGCTGCACCTTGAACTGATGCTTTCGCCCGAAACCCCTGGCAAGGCCCAACCGGAAAACTTCCAAACAAAAACCCTGTAAAACCTGTAAACCCTACAGGCCCTTAAAACCGTCACTGGCCGCCCAATGCACCCGAATTTCACACCGGGTTGGTGTAAGCCTTGTGCTGAAACGCATAACAAACGACTCACACAGAGAGTACTATAGAAGCCTTATAATGATTACCAATATTCCTCTTTGGGGCTCCGTAGTATAACTATGGTAGAATATGCCCTAGGGCCCTATTCTAATTATTTAAGGCGATGCATATGTCGTCCTTTGTGTCGCTCTTCGTCGACAGGCTTTCGCCGACATCCACCCCCAAGACCCTCTGAAAATTGTTAAAGCCCCGCTAGTACAGCAGAACAGACCTGTCACGAGCAAAACTCAAGTACCCACAGGGCAATTGTCTCAATGCAGTATGTAATATATGATATAAAAAAGAATATACTATATGATATACAATATAGAATCTAACATACAATGTATGATAAGAAAACATGTATATTTATATTTATATTCATATCATACATTTTTTGATACATAGCATAAAATATACAACATAGAATATATGATGTATATATTGTACATATTATATAGTATCTAGTACATCGTATATAGTCAATAATATAGAATATGATATCTACAGCTCCAGCGTCTCTCAAACTCATCTGGCCAAGAAGCTCACGAGTCATACATGGCCTTAATTGTTGGAGTAGGGCTTTGGGCTATGTTGTGCTACAACTAAAAAAACAGGAACCCTAAGGAAAAAACAAGGCTCCCGTCTGATCAACTTGAGATGCTCTTTCTCGCAGAATTCGCAGCGAAGTCTTCATTGGCGCCTTGCAGATAGGCATGCTTGAAGGTGCATGAGTAGTCCTGAGTAGGGTTATGAACACGGTCATCCAGTGCAGGCATTGACAACCCTACGGCGAACTCGCCATGACCTCCAGGTACTTTCGGAAATTTGGAGTTCGGCTGGCCAAGGAATCGCTAGCTGTAAAAAGCTTTAAAAACACAAAATGCACACCTTGCGCGCACTCAGCATACTGCTAACAGACACCATCCCGGACACCTTCTCAACACAATACGACTGCCAGCACGAAAATCCTTCCACCCTTCCACAAAGCTACCTGTAAGTGCTATTCCGACCACCTTCTCCGGATCCTCAGCCTTGAATCCTGAAACCCTGTACCTCAAATCCTGAACACTAAAAGCCCTAGACCCGTACACCTTATCCTGTATAATACCCTTATGTTGTACCCTTATTCAACCCTTGTACGTTCCATGAGTACCCTCAATCCTCAATCCCTCCACTTGGCGGCCTTGCTCCGTCTCCTACGGAAACAGCCAGCCTCCTTTGGGCTGGCGTAGAAGCGATTTTGCTGGGTGCCGTGTCGCGCCCATAACGAAACGGACTCATTCTTCCGAATCGAAGGGTTGCGGGTTTGGGGTTTCGGGTTGAGGGATTGAGGGGTCAGAGTTTGTAGATTCATTCTTCTGAATCCGCGTGCACAAACACCTTGAAGTTTGCACCTGAATATCGAGCCTGGCAATGCGAAGCTGCGGTGTTGTGACAGCTTCTCTAGTGCGAACTTCAAGGAGGGCGATTTGTGCACGCCAGAACGACACCCCCCGAAACGAAGCCGACAACTCGCGTCATTGCCAGAATCAGTTATTACTGCTATTGATGCTATTGATATTAAGTATTGCTATTACATATTACGATTATTTCTATTGTTATGCTGTGGCAGACACAGGGACGCATCCCGGGAACTACATGAACTACATGCCCAAGCCAACAGGCCCCAATCACTACGGATACCAGGGCTCTACAAGCCCAGAACAGTTTAGGGTTCGTGCTCAAGGAGGATAAAGGGCCTGGTCTTCTTCAAACCCTAAACCCCTTATAAACCCTAAACCCCTTACAAACCCTAAACCCTAAACCCCTGATAAACCCTAAACCCTAAACCCCATAAAAACTCTAACCTAAGGCTCAGGGCTTATGGCCTGGCTCGGCGATGCTGCTCTTGGGCTGTCCTTTGCCTTTGGCTCCGTCTTCGGTGCCCGTGGGTGCATGACTCACTTATAGACGTAGCGTTCTGCGACCTCATAGATGATCTTCCAGTCCTGGGCATCGGAGTTTAGGGCTTCGCTTGCGAACCTTTGGGTAGTTCTGTCCATTAGGGTCCCTCCCCTCACCCCCCTGTTTTCGGGAATTCCTCTGTGAGGGCTGTCGGTCGGAGTGCCACTGAGCCACATAGACGACTGGAGCGATCCCCATCATGGTCACCACGCAGAGGAAGAGGCCCCTCTTGCCTTTCACTCGCCTGGCTGCGCATGCAGTCATGGTAATTCTGAGACGTGAGGGGGACGAATCAGGAGAACGGTCCAAGATAAAGAACCACATGCGATCAAGACAAGTTATCATGCAAAGCAAAATACGACATGAGTGAGAAAAAGCTACGAAATATGGCTGCGGATCGCATCATGTCTGCTGTCGCCAAACGGCCAAACACCATGCAGTATGGTCAAACTGGCACAGTACCCTCTGCAAATCGCGGAATGCCATGACGTCCATGTAAACACCCGATTGAAACGCGGTAACTGGGCTCTCACCGTTCGGGCCATACAGAGCCCTGAGCCAAAATCCGTTGCTTCCCAAAGCTGAAATACCCGAAGGCCAAAGTGAGGGAGTTAAGGAATGTAATACCATTCTTGCATTAAGGAGCCCTAAGGAGTGGTGTATAGGTAATTATTCAGGCTTCGTTATTACAGCTCTCAGGGTTAAGGATCTATGCTTTGGCGATTGTCGGCTCAGATATGAGGGATTAGGATTCCCGGGGCTACGGGTTTAGGGTCGAAGGCTCAGTAACAGTTTCAGAAACCTGACCTTGAAAAAAACCTCTTAGGAAGGCTGATGGCGAGTCTGAGTCTGAGCATCCAGATGTCAAGATAGCCAGCTCTCTGTATCATACAAGTTTAGGGTTTAGGGCCTAGGGTTTAGGGCATTAACATATTATGTAGAAACATATACACACCCGCAGACAAAAATCAAAACAGTTTTGAGTCACATGACGTAGGTATACATGGTCATATCTATAGAGCAGACGTAGGTCGAGGAGCGTAAACAGGTTCATGGCGAAGGAAACGAGGAAGCCTCGCTCTTGCTGAGATTTGGGCACTTCGGCGTGTATAAGACCAGGGCAACTAGGGTCGGTTTATGGGTAGTTACAAGTGCGGTTATAAGTAAGGTAATTGTAGTTACAACCCATATTAGAGGACTTAAAACCATACTTATAACTACCTATGAACCTCCAAGTAGGGATGGCTTTATGGATTGGCGCACAGGGCTGAGGTTTTAGACTGGTGGGATTTCTAGTGGCTAGTGCTTGTGCAGAAGATAATGTCGATGAAATTGCATGTCCTTCTACAGGTTAGGCTTGGGGGCTCGTCTTTTGGATCGAGGCTGCTGTTCCAGCTTCAACTGGGGTTTTTAGGGCGCATTTTGCCCTTCTTGGTTGGACTTCTGCTTCCTTGACGGCTTTGGGTGGGGTGATTCTTTAGAAGTTTTGGGGAACTCGGGAAGTTGGCCTCGAGCCTAAACCGGAGGTCGGGGGGCTTACGGTGTCATGACTGAGACAAGGAGTGACAAGGAGTGGTGTGTATGGGGTTGCGTCCAGGCGGATCATCCACCCTCCCTTCGTTTTTGGGTTTTCGGCTGCAAGGGTTGAGGCTTCAGAGTTCAGGCTGCCCTGAGGCTTGAAGCTGGCGGGAAGGGCGACGGGGGATACCATATGCCGGCGGGGGTGGGGGTGGGGGTGGGGGCCCGCAGCGCACAACGGGCCCGCAGCGCACAATCATATGTAGCAGCTTGGCCTGCGTCTCAACCTTCGTTCTGCAATGGCTCGTGCAAGGACACCAGATTTTCAAGAGCATAACATATACCTTCATAGTCTCCATTGTAGTTCCTTCTTCGGGTAACCAGCTTTAAGGCTAGGGTCCTATTCTGTGACGACGTGGACTGTATAAGGACTGCTCCAGAACCCATCAACAGAGGCATCGAGGACTCGCCACCTTGGAGCCTACCCAAAACCGGACCCTCCTTTGTGTAATGTGGTGGCTTCATAGTGAGAATAGTAGGGTTAAGGGTTTAGGGTTGCTTCAGGGGCTCTTAAGGGTTCTTTATGGGTCTAGAATATAGGGGCCTTAACTAGACTCGACATGAATTAGAATTGGGCCTTGGGGGGCGGTTTCTTTTTACACGTGTTAAGAACAGATCGGGGATACGGCTAATTCTTGAGGCCCCTGTTTCCAGCTAAGACCCTCCCAATGTGAGTTTACTTTCCGATCCTCACCCCGCACAGCCAAAAACCTGGAAAGCCCAGCGACTGTGCATGGCGATAATGAGGCTCCAGAAAGCCCGAAGGCGAAACCTGCTGGAAGCAGGAGGGAGGGTGCAAAGGGGTTGAGGGATTTCTGGATTCGGGTCTTTGGCGCTTGCAGACTTTTCTGAAAATTTTGGAGGATTTGGCTTCTGGTCAGCTTCATCAGTAGTCTCTCCAGCCTTGTGCTGTTCCTCCGATCACACCACATGATGCTGCAAAATCATGTGATTCAGCTTGTTAGGCACGAGGAGTCGAGTCTCGGAGTACTTAGGCCATGTGGCATGTGGTACTGTAGCACTATAGCCCTCTCCTTTGTGGCAGGGAGTTCGTCGGGGCTAGATTCCCTTTCAGACGATCCGCAAGGCGAGGATACTTCTGCACACAGCTTACTATTCTTTTTCTTTCAGTATTACAACAAACACATCCAAAACGCACACAAAATTTAGGGCTTTCATCCCGGAGAAGGGCCAGAACATAGAAACCCTGCTTGTAAGGACCCCGGCTGAGCATGGAAGAAACCAGCAAATGAAACCCGAAGAAAGCCTTAAATTCTCCAACCCCTACAGCCCAAACTAAACCCCCCAAAACACCCAACCCTAAACCCTAAACCCGAAACCCTAAACCCCAAACCCTCAACCCAAAAAAAAAAAAAAACCGAAACCCTGATCCCAGGTGGCCCTCGCAAGGCTGATCGGGTGAGGGTCAGCAGAACCCCCCGGCCAAAGCTAAAGGCCGAAGGGGCTTCGAGCTACGAGTTGCTTGGGCTTCCGGCGTGCGTTAGGGGACTCAAGCGGGGCTCTAAGATGGGGCCACATAGGGCTCCTTTAAAGGGATCCTTAAAGGGTTCTACAAGGGGTCTATGATAGGGTCCTATAACATGGGGCCTCGAAAATGAGGACATAGGTTTGGGCTCCTTTTTAGTGTTACTATAATTGGGAACCCTAACAGTACTATTGGTCAGTATCTAGGCGTCTATATTACCTCGTATACGTGCAAAACCTAACTCTTTTAAAGGACGTATCTGAGGAAATCATGATATGGAACCCGATGTGGGGTTAGGGTAAGCCCCAGGGGGTGCCTTTGAGAGCTCCTCTCTGACGCATTTCATAAGGCCGACGGCTCAAGCCATAGATGCTGAATCCCAAACCCCAAAAGCTCAACCCACCCCAAAACGAAAATCCCGCACCGACCCGAATCGAAGCCCAACCGAGCCTGGCTGTGTTTTGCTGGAACAGATCGTAGGAAACGTCCTGCTTCGTAGTATTGGTTTAGGGTCAACGTGGGTGTTCTATGCTGCTGCAACGGGCAACTACAAGCATCTATTCTATGGGCTTAGGGAATCCTAATAATCTCTTAACCCTAAACCCTCAGCTTAGGGGATATCAGGCCCGAAATGGTTCTGGCAAGAGGCTTCGTTTCTGCTCCAAATAGCTTCAGGGCTTAAGAAGTGGATCCAAAAGGAATTAATGTCTCAGGAGTTCGAGCGTCGTCTCTGGGAATATGCAGACAGTGTCTGGAAGGTATCTCAATAAATGGAACTGGGATTCTTCGTCATAGAGTCATAGAGGCTTGAGAAGAGTCCCAGACTAACTGTTCACTGACCACCCAGCAGAACCGGTCCTTGTACATGCCCAGAGCCATGACCGTGTATATCTTGCAGAGCAGGAACATAACCTCAAGTTCCACGGCTTGGGTCTAGCTACGTTGAAGTCGACAGATCAGGATCGCGGCAGCAAAGAGCATCAATGTCGCCACTCTCGGCGAAGCCTGTATGTATAGGTTCAAGACTACGGTGACTACAGCACACACGTCGTCCAGGATGCTGCCCTGAGATCCGGACCATGGTGTAGGTGCTGCAAACCACGGAAACGCTGGAAAGGAACATCTGGGACTCGTACATGAACCTGTCGCGAGGATGAAATAGCACTCCTGAGATCTGACGTGGTGCTTCCTTTCCGTAAGGGTCCATGTGCCCAAACAGTAAGCACTTCGGCCTTGAGGTAGTCCCTATACATGTACTTTGGGGCCAACGTATATACTATTTAGGTACATGGACCCTTAGGGTTTAGAACACAGCTCGACCTTCTGCCCGAATGCAATGGCTTAACAAGCGACTCGTCTGCCAAATCCACGAACACTCCTTGACCACTCGGCTAATGCTAAACGAGAAATCTTAAGAGCAGTATAAAGCTAGCTATGTAACATAAAGCTCGCTGACAAGAGAGGGCAGCGCCTTTGAAGAGCAGGATACTTGATGCCTCATGCCACCGAGCTTTCACTCGTAGGTAGCCGCTTGAGGCTTGGACTCGCAGGTTCAAGGCTCCGAGGTTTCGGCTTTCTTGCTCTAGCAGACTCTAGCACTCTAAGGATTTAGCATTCCGGGTCGTTTCAAGACTTGCCCCTATGGCGTAGGAGGTGTGTTGGGTCGGAAACACAGATAGACTCTCACCAGCTGCACCAAGCCTCCGACGCGTGTATGTAACTGTCCGTGTAGTATGTATGTATGCATGCATGCATGCATGTATGCATGTATGTATGTGAGTATGTAAGTAACTCTGTGTACGCAGGTATGTAATTACGTATGTACACACCTATAGCAATTAAGCCAACAAACAAGTACGTGTAAACGTATGGCATGGTATAGACAGCTATTCTCTGAATTTATGTATCACACGTATTATGCGAACAAGTAACATGTCAATGTCGCAGTTCGTACTGAACTTTGGTAGTGTTGATTAGCAAGCCTCCCAACCTACAAGCCTGCACCTACAACCTACGCCCAACAGAAAAAACAACAACTGTGAGTGATACCGCCCTTGAAGCCCTCGCAAGCCCAAACACGGTAGATCCAAGGGCTAAAACTTCAAACTCTTCAAACCTAGTTCCCCCCCTTTCAAACAGAGCACACCAATTCAACAACCTGCATGCACTTACAACACAAGGTATGCATATTCTGTATATATATATATTATATGTATCGCTCCAAACCGTCAATGTCTGAATGCCCTGTAGCCCGGACCCCGCTGATCCGGTAAATACACCGAGCCTACAGCCCTGAAACCCTGAGCAAGAAGTCATTGAAGTCACAAACCCTGCGTGTGCACAACGCGTTGACCACCGAATCCCTGAACCCACAAATAACGTGCTCAAGCCTACACGCCTAGGTCCTAGGTCCTGAAACCTCAACCCTTGTTGCACCCATTTGCTCCAGCAATAAACTCCTACTCAGGTTTCGTTCTATCGACTCATAGAACCGTTCTCGATGTAACATGAACTATGCAAACGGCCATACTCGGGCAACACTGTACACCCTGCTAAGCTGTGAGGGACGCCCGGCCCCAAAACTAAATCAAACAAACGCCGACTCAAGCTAAACCTTACCCCAAAAACCTTAACCCAGAAGCCCTAAAACCCACCTTAGTCTAAAGGGCCACTATATAGACGTAAACACCTTAACCCTTAAACCCCCAAATAGACCCAAAACCCCTAAACCCCAAGCCCCAAACCCCATGAGCCCCTATAAGCCTTCTAAACCCCTAGACCTTAAACCCGTAAACCCTAAACCCCTAAACCCTAAACCCGGAAAACCCTAAACCCTGAACCCTCAACCCCCACGGCCCCAGACGCAAGAAAGCAGACCTCTCCATCCTAGGCACGCTCGTTGGATTCGTCGGGCTCTGGTACCGATCCGTAGAGCCTCAACTTAACCCAGGATTTAGGGCTTTAGGGGTTTAGGGCTTTAGGGCTTTAGGGGTTTATGTAGGGTTTAGGGGTTTAGGGTTTAGGGTTGAGGGTGGAGGGTTTAGGGTTTACTACAAGTATCACCTCTTTCGTCGAAGCGACAGGTTTGAGGGTTTAGGGTTTAGGGGCCTTAGTAATTGGGAATAGGGTTCCTTTGAAGGTTTTCTGTAAAGGCTTCTATATGGGCTCGGAAATGTAGGGGTCGTCAGAATAAGATTAGGGTATTTGGGTACATTATACTCTAGCTAGAAAAAAAGCGTCCTAAGGGTACTATGGACCTATAGAGCCGCGATTTAACGTGGAGTTCGGGGTTGACTGCAGGGTTTTGGAATGAGGGTATAGGGTCTAGGGTTTATCGATCAGGGTTCCGGGCCTGTAGGGTTTAGGGATTATCGGGCTTGTGGTATAGGGCTTTGGGATTAGACCTACGGGCTAATGGTCGGCAGAATAGGTCCCATCCGGCGTTTACAGGTTTGTTTAGGGCTTTCCTTGGGGTTTTATTGGGTTTGCATGAGCTCCGGTAAAGGCCTTTGGTCTTCAGGGCTTGTTGGGGCTTGGGGTTTCCGGATGAGGGGTGCAGAATTCAAAGTTCGTACTCGTACCCATGCTATTACTCAAGAGCTCTTCTGGGGGTATCTTTATAACCCCGCCAATTACCTGCATACTCAGGTCGCCGGATACGCCCAGTAGAGCATGATCTGGGTGAGAACTTTTTGTTGCAGACAAGATGCCCTGTGATTACTTGCAGCAACACTGCAGCCACCAAGGCATAGGTGTCCTGTAGCAGGTGCATGAGGACAGGCCGACATGGTATAATCCGGGCATCCAGTTCCGTTACACTATACTTATGCAGACATTCCACACCTCGTCGGACATCTTTCTATTGCTATACCGCTGTATTGTGAAGTGCTATTTCCCACGAACAACGAGTCTAATTCTAGTTCTAACATGCAAGGTCTGGGGCTGACCTGTATCAGTTTGCAACATAGGGACCGCTGTATTGTGAAGTGCTATTTCCCACGAACAACGAGTCTAATTCTAGTTCTAACATGCAAGGTCTGGGGCTGACCTGTATCAGTTTGCAACATAGGGACCTCTAAAAATGGAATCGGTGGTATCTAGTATCCCTATACTAGGACTGTAATGACCATAAGGGGATATCCTACTATTGCTCAATATTCATGCTGGGTTGGACTGCAGCTGCAAGGCGTGCGAGGACTGCCAGCTACTTCTTCGCAGGTGTGGCAGAGACTTTGCGCATCGATCAAGACAAAGATATACAGCTTCTATATGGGGTGGGAATAATCTCGACTGAGGAACCCCAGGAATAGTATCTGTATGTATTTTGATATTATTAAAGCCACTATATTTGATCATTGGATCTGGCATGTCCCACAAAACCCGCAGGCATAGCGAGAAAGCAGACTCCTAAACCCTAAACACTCCCCAAAAACCCTAGTGCTCGTGAGTGAGTAGGAGGCATTGGAGTATTGCCCGCGACATGTCTCGTCTCCATGTGGCCCTCTGCTCCTGGTTTAGGGTGAACAGTTTCGGGGCATTCCTGAGATCATAGTCCTTACAGTTGGGTTTAGGGTTTAGGGTTTATGGGGCCTTACAGTCCATAAGGACTGTAAACTCCTATTAGACTACGTCATATCATCATGCATAGTCGAACGACTATGCAAAAATCCAGTGTACTAGCCATAGGCTCCATAGTAGTTCCTTTTTGGGGCTTCTATTTAGGATCCTTATAACGTAACCCCAAAAAGGAACTACTATGGAGTCTATGGGAAGCCTAAGCTCCAAATCCATAGAAGCGCAGGAGGAGCGGTCCATGCCAGTGATCCGAAGGCTCGCTCGGTCTAAGTTGGCTGGTCCGACCCACTTCTCCTGGGTTTAGCGGTTGATTTTTCATCGATTTAGGGTTTAAAGCGGTATGTAATGGTTCTTCCGTTGAGGGTTTACCGTTCAGAAGTCATTTAAAGTTTAGGGCTTTTGAGGAAAAGGGTCTATGGCTTATTGGCGGTTGGAGTATCGGCGCTTCGGATTTTATTGCTTGGTACAAGGCCTGGAGCCTGATCCACCTGAAAGCCATATTGGGTGGGCTGCAGCTACAGCAACCGCACTACACTAGACCCTCCATCGCTTGAATTGCCTGAACGCTTGGCGCTAGAACTCGACTTTACTTTAACCTTGCAAATACTATGAGCCTTCAGCCCATGGCCTTGTAGCTTGTAGCCTAAATGATCAACGCATCCTAAACCCCAACTGTCCAACTCTGCAACCCACCACAAGCATACACACGCCGACAAACGATAGCTCCTTCCACATCGCGAGGTACCGTCCAATGTGAAGAACCTGCCGGATCGGCGTCCACTTGGCCTCAGCATGCTGTCTAGGAATTTGGAGGTTTACGGTTTGCGGCTCATGGATTTAGGGCTTTGGAGGCTTAGAAGCTGATGTAGAGCTTGGCTGATTTCCTGACACGGACATGCTGCTCTGATATCCCCATGCTACACCGAGGTAGTCTTAGTTGGACAGGAGATGGGGCCCTTGCACGAGGAGGTCACCTTAAACGCCTAGATGTTAGCAGAGAGCGTGTCCCGAGGAAGTCCGAAAAAAATAAATTGAACCGATCTCTGACAGTGTGGGTTAAGGGTTCAGGGTTTGCAGCTGAGGGTATGGTTTAATGAGGGCTTATGATGGGGGAGACTTTTTTTAACGACTCGTCGATCGAACGAAGGGTTCTTAGTACATTCCTCGGACTTGTGACTTCTACCCCTGCTGTTGATGGTCCACCCTTCTGCTCTCTAAACCCCAGAGCAAAGATGACCAAAAACCCCAACCCGATCCCCCCCTAACCCCTAAATCCCTGAACCCTAAACCCTAAACCCCCAAAAACCCTAAAAGTCCTGATACTTTCAACCCGCAGACTCCACCTTCGAACCCCCCCCTGTGGGCCCCGACATTCAGGGCACCCCTCTCGATGTTCACGGGGCGCTCCTTCTTCTTCGACTTCCCCGCAGCGCGCGAGTCTGCAGATAGCCGGGAATTCCCAGAAGGGGCAAAGAAAGCAATCTGGGTTTGAGCCGGTTTAAGATTAGAGTCTATTGGCGCTGTTCTTCATCAGAGTCCTGGTATAAGCATCATCAGTGATCGCCCTACGGATCGGCGTGGTTCTCACAACCGAAACCGGACCAGAACTACCAAGCAGTAGCAATGACAGGAACCCGATGATGACGATGACAGTGATCATCAGTCCGACAAAAGCCAAAATCAACTTTTCGAGGCTTTGAGGCCGGAGGGTATAAGCCTGATAGCTACAAAACATGAAAGCCAATCCCTAAACCGTGAACCCAGTTCCCTGAATCCTACATCCCAATCCCTACAAACCCTACAGTAAACCCAACACAGAGCTGTTCTGACAGCAGCTGCCACGGTAGAGCCATGCATTTGCTCGGCATTTTTTGAAGTTCTTGAAACGACGAACTAACCGCATACCGTCACGATGAAGCTTCAGCCATGACAATAGATCAGCATCTCAACATGCTCATCCCTGTTCACAGATGAGGAAACCTTCCCGAAACCCTCATTCCAGGACATGCGGAGCCATCACTGCAATCCTAAGCCCCGAACCCAAACCCAACGAACCCCTCAACCTAAAACCCCTAAACCCAACACCCCTAGCCAAACCCCAAAACCCAAAACCCTACACTCTGAGCCTCCCATGCTCATCGTGCCGCAAATCGGAGCCACACATCGCCCAGCTGGCGGACAAAGTAGCGGGGGCGATGCAAACCTTGTGGAGTTGACTGTGATCGGGGAGGGTTTAGGGTTTAGCGCTTAGGGCTTAGGGGTTTAGGGGTTTAGGGGATTAGGGGTTTAACGGGATCCAAGTAGCATTGCGGCAGCAATGGCGACGAGAAGACGGCCGGCTCGGCGAGGAACCATGGCGCCGACGACAAACGAAACGCGAAAGGAGAAGAAACGGTAGGTCTGTGCGAGGACCATTAACCGGGTCAGCCTCAAAGTTTGCCCTGAAGCCTTGAAGTGTGCCTGAGTGCCTTTTCTTACGTGCATGTATGTATGTGTATATATATATATACATACAGTGTATATATGTACCATATAGTATACATACATATACACACACATACATTTCTACAGACTTTGGAGACCAACCGCTCTCCGGATGCATTGGGTGTTCCAGTCTCTGTCGAGAGTTTTGTGCCGGGAGGTCTGATGAGCAGCCCCAAATGGCTGGAACAGCAAGCAGGTTTCAGCAATGCTGGGTGGATCAACGGTTGGCTTCAGGATGACACCAGGACGTCTAGACGATTCGGTTCTACTGCATGACGTGTCATGGTTCCAGAGGTTTTCTGGAGTATACTACTGATTATCATAGAAAACAGTGCGATGGAGTATTATGTGGTATTCCGGTATTCTTCTTTCACGTTCCAAACTACTGCAGCTTGCCCTCAGCGCAGAGCAGGACCTCCACCCGGTCAGCCAGACAGCTAGGCAGGTACTGTAGGTGGCGAGGGTGCCAGATAGCATGGACCGATAGATAGATAGACAGATAGATAGGTAGAGAGCTGTGTAGGTAGATAGAAAGATGTAAGGAAAGAAGGAACTAACGAACGAAAAACAGAGATGAACAACGAACAAAAGAAAGAAATGTAGGTAGGTAGGTAGGTAGGTAGGTAGGCAGGTAGATAGACAGATAGACAGATAGATAGCAGATAAACAGACAGATTGATAGATAGGTAGATAGGTAGATAGATAAGTAGACAACTTAGCAGACAGATGAACGGATAGATCAGGTAGACATAGCATATCCAGATAGATGGACAGCTAGATAGACAGATGAACAGATAGATAGATGGATAGATAGACAGATAGATTCAATAGGTCGATAGATAGGCTATAGACTTCCTGCCAAGTTACGTATTGGATGCACAGGCAAGCCTTGGATGCCCAAATTCCTCAGCGCTTCTTTTTTACGGATGGCGCACTCTGCACCGGATCTTTGTACAGCCAGCGCCCAGGACCTCAGGTCAACAGCGGTTATAACCCTAAACCCCTAAACCCTAAATCCCTAAACCCTAAACCGGGGTTTTAGGGGTTTGGGGCTTCTGGGTGCGCGCGCCTACACGCGAACCCCGAAACCCTAAACCCAACCTCAGAAAGTCGAAGACGAGAACCCTGAACCCATCGTCCTCACGCAGAAGCTGAACTCCTAACCTCTGCTAACAGCGAGCGGAGAAAGAAAGGAAAATAAGTATAAGTATAAGTATAAATGTAAGTACAAATATAGATAATATAAATAAGTATAAATAATAATAATAATAAATGTAAATACATATAAATAGATATAAATAAATACATCTAAATAAATACAAACAAATATAAATAAATGAACAGAAATGTAAATAAATATAAATAGATGTAAATAAATGTAAATAAATGTAAATAAATGTAAATAAATGTAGATAAATGAAAACAAATGTAAAGAAACGCAAATAAATGTAAAGCATAAATGTAAATAGAACTAACTAGCTAAATAAATAAATACATACATAAATACATACATACATATATATATATATATATATCAGCGATACGGTGCCTCTGCACATTACGTATGCAGACGTGTGTACATAGATGCATGTTCCACATACATGGCATCTCGGGACATATACAAAGAGGCCCATGATAGCACGATGCTGGCCCCCTGCTAAACTGCCGTGGTGAGACGAGGCACGTCTCCATCAATGATGGGATGCCAATCGCTGGCGTCTCGCTCTGGGCTCAACCGCACGCAGGTGCCGTTGCAGCTGCCCAGGTCCTGACAAGTGACTGCTGGGCACAGAGGCACAGTGGTATCCTAAACCCTATGGCTTATGAGTGTCGGCAAGCGTCCTGCAGCAATGAATAGCAATGATAAATGGCCTCTACCGATAGCCTCCATTGTAGTTCCTTTTTGGGATTACCTTAAAGGATCGTAAATATACACTACAAAAAGGAACTACTATGGAGCCTAGAAGTATCGATTACTGCAAAAGCAGTAATAATATCAAATTGGAGACGTAACTGAAAATACGCCGCGCTCAGTGCCACCCATTCGGTTGCCTGTGCAAGACACTCAGGCCGGCTCCGGTCTTCAAGAAGCCCCGAAGCCGCTTCCCTACAAGGCCCCCCCTATGCCTATAGTATAACGACCCCAAAACCGCCCATACGTATACTGTAATATACCCCAACACTGTATGATTCCCCTAAACCCTATAAACCCTAAACCCTATGATTAGCCCATAAAGGCCCCTAAGCCCTGCAGCTTGCCAGGATGCTTGGATAAAGAAGCTGCCGTTCTCGTGGAAGAGCATGGCGTGATGGGCTGACACAGTTCCTGGAACTCCCCGCCAACAGGTTTGAAAAGTAACCAATGTTATGTCACTACTTTTGTTGTTATTGTTCTACTTCCGACGATTGCTGCTATTCTAACATTTTTGCCATCTTAGCGGTTTCCAATGTCGAATTTGCAGAGCGCTGAAAAGGGGAGGAAAACCTTCGTGCAGGCTGCGAGGCATCCTGACGGAGAGAATTGAAAAGCTTTCCGGAAGGCAGAAAGTGCCCCCAAAGCTGCCACTGGTCCCGAATTCAAGCGTCTAGGGTTAGGAACTATCTCATCTAAACCCTAAACCCGAATTCATGGCCCCGGTTTGAAAATAATCAGCAGAAATGGAACCGTGGAAATCGGAGGGCGAGGCCATCAAACACCTACGCAAAGAAGAGACCCTCGTGCGAAGCGTCGTGTTGCAAACGAGCTATTCTACATCTGGACCATGCATCAAACACATGCTAGGTTTTCAGCAACACCTAGAAGCTCTTCTGGACAAACCGAGTAGAAGCAACAAACAAGTCGGCAATTACTTTCTGTCATCGCAGTTGCTGCAGGTCCTTATGTTGTGTCATACGATAATCCATTATATATGGCACCATGACATGCAACAATGCCACACTATACCGAATAGTATACCTACATATACATATATATATATATATAAAGTGTATACACACGAAAACTATGACAGAAGCGAAGGCTCACGGAGCTCCCTACCTCACTTCGTGTAACATCTGTTCGGATCCCTAGTTTGGGGTTTGAGGCTTCAGGCTCGAGGAAATGGAGCTTTTTAGGAGATGCTGGTCTTTTTTAAGGTTTAGAGCTTAAGGCTTAGGGCTTTGTAGCTCAAAGGGCATTAACCCGAGTACTGGGCCTGCTGGGGAACAGAGGCTACGTGTTGGTGCAGGGTATAGACGAAGCTCAAAACCCCGCCTGCCGACTGTGGTTAAGCATCTCGGCTGGAGGTGTGTATACACGCACATACATACATACATACATACATACATACATACATACATATATATAGATATAGATTTATTTGTTTATTTATTTGTTGAACGTATATATATATATATGTATATATATATATATGCGTGTGTGTACGTAGTTGCTTTGCTATGCTTTCCTTCTCTGTCTGAATCTCTGCGTAACCTGATGTGCTGCATGTTCTGGGTTTTGCTTGGTTTGGTCTGCCTCATGCTCCTTGATGGTCGGTTAATTAGACGGAGTCGTTAGACGAGGTTGTCGAAATGGCACTTCGTCCGCAGTCCCTGCAGTCCTTACCAAGTCCATGCCTATCATATGAAACAGCATAGCAGCAATAGTAGCAATCCTAATGATTTTTAAAAGAAACAGCAACAGTGCGTAATAGCACCTGTAATTATTAGTAGGCGTAATAGTAATAGCAATAGTAAGAAAGCATGGTAATAGTCAGATGAAATGTAATGCTAAAGCTAACAATGACGGTGGTGGCCATAGCCGCAGGAAAAGTACGCATACTAGTGATAATGATACTGGTCGTAGTCGCAGTCGCAATACGGTAGTAACTTAGTAGCATTTACAGGAATTGTCATAAACACAGTAACAGCAACATTGAAGTCGCATTCTTGCTGTGATGCGTGTTCTGAAACACCTGCAGCATCCTTACCAAAACCTACAAAACAATCATCCAAGAAGCCATCTTGCAGCAAGACCAACGTATTGTCAGACACCCGGCCGATGGTAATCCCGGCTGCTGGCACCGTGACCTGCGGGTTCCGTTAAAAGGTTCCGCTAAAGCCGCTAAAGGGGGGGGGGTCTATAAATGTAGAAAAAGTTTAGGGGTTAGGGGTTTAGCTTTAGGGACTTCGACTGTAGGGTTTCTGGTGCATTCACAGTCAATACATAAGACTGAGAGCAGCAAGGAAGCTGAGTGGATAGTACTGCCCACCCTGACTGTTACGAGAGCGTGGGAATGTCGTTCATCCAACAAGGAGCTCCTGCCCCCACCCCCTGCGCCCTCGCTCTCCCTGCCCCTGTCTATGTTAGTACAATCCTACATTCCTATACATATTCGTATGTGACCATAGTACTATACTACTATATTACTATGTTCCTATATTACTATAACACGAAAAATATGACTATGTTACAATTTTCTTATGTTACGATGTTAGTATATTACTATTCCCGCAGGCAGCGGTAAAACACACTATCACAACTACTGGCAGGCCAGAGCCTTCTGACAAGCTGCAAATGCATGCCAGCGCTGCGAATGCAGATGCACACGCTGCTGACTCTTCTGTTTTCCTTCCGCCGATGCCAAGGCCGGTAAACTCGTCATGGCAGAACAGGTGTTAGTCGCAATACCGGGAGTGGCCACCTTACCTGAACAAGGCCTCATCTCCTGTGATGTGTAGCCGCTCTGGGGCAATCATCCTACACAACGCAGTCTTGTGCTGTGCTGCCTCGCTATCTACTTTCCCCAGCCTCCCATGCTGGACATCATCATCGCCATCATTTGCATCATCATTTCCGGTGACATACCTTTTCCCTTGCCCTTCCCCTTGCCGCTGTTGCGCTGAGATCTTGGGATCGCATAGCTCACCTCCACCGGATTCGACAAGCCCTGGGGGACGTTGGTATGGACATGTTGCACGATCCACTTGGCTTCATCCAATGAAGCCATGTCCACGAATCCCGCGCGAGCCTTCTTGCCCGCAGCCGGTGGAAGAACCTTCACGTCCTTGACGGTTCCATACTGGCTGAAGATTTCTTTGAGAACCTCATCATTGCAGTCCATGGGGAGACCAGTCACGAAAAGCTCCACGCTGGGAGGGTTCGACGCACCTTTCCCTGCAGATGCCATCGCCACACTGGATTGTTATGCCAACGTCAGCCAGACTTGGAATTACGATCGAAGCAGCTAGGAGAGTACCCTGAAGATGTGACACACAAGCTTTCTGAACCTCGCTCTGAAATTTGATACCACGTGAACTTGAAAAGTGTGTGGTCGCGATTCTTTTTGATGCTAATAACTGCGATTTGCATGCGACCGCTTTTCGCATGCAGCCTCAGATCAAGCCAATCGCTTTCTGCCTGCCTTGCAAGGACCCGAGCAGCTGATACAACCCGTCTGGCACGACAGACTATGTTAGGAGCCTTAATTTTTTACAGTTTCAATGGGTTTGGGGGTATATTAGTCTATAGTCATAACCAGGAACTCCCAAAACAGTAATGGTATGTATTGTCACTTGTTTATGGGTAGTTTAAGGTACATATCGACTACATCCACTGCCGAAGGACTGGAGAGAGCAATTTCAGCCCGGGCCTTGTGTCCGGCAAAGGGACCTCGGTCGGAGTCTCTTGTTTGGGGCTTGAGAATGGTTCAGGGTTTTAGGGTGTAGGGCTTTAGGGGTTTTAAGCTCTGGGAGAGCATTTCTGGTGTAGAGTTTTAGGGGGCCTTCCGGGTGGATGGGCTTGGCCCTGCGCAGGTACAGCTAGCTCAGCAGGAGGGCCAATTTATTGAGGTGGCCGATCCCGAGAACACAATAGCCGCCATGATGGTACGGCTCAGCAGAGAGACAACTATTTTGAAAGCTCAATACCCACAACATGAACATGACTTTGTCGTGAACACAAGCAGACTCATTTAATGAAGAACAACGCACGGCATCAATGGCGCAGGTGGTACTTTCATAGAAACTGTGGTCGTTTCTTTGTCTTCATCAGGCAGTTAGGTAGCTAACTACCTGTCGTTGCTTGGTTACCTAGTTGGTCAATGTTGGTCGATCAGTCGGCTCAGTCAGTCAGTCAGTCAGCCAGCCAGGCACTAGTCAGTCGGTCAATCAGTCAGTCAGTCAGTCAGACGGTTGGTTAGACACTTTACTGTTAGTAGTAGCTACTTCATTCAGCTAGCGAGATACCTAGTCAGTCGGTCAGTCAGTCAGTCAGTCAGTCAGTCAGTCAGTCAGTCAGTTGGTTAGTCATTTCGTGGAAAAGAAGCGATTGGAATCCGTGCACAGTCATGCTTCGAGCTTGTAGGGGTGCGGCTTTTAGGATGACCCCTCTGAAGCGTAGACAGATCCAACCATCGAAAGAGATTGGGCCATCCGGCTAAAGGCGCTTCAGCCGAGTGTCCCTCGTAGAACATGACAGACAACTCCATACCATGAGTCGAGGGGTTCTGCGACAGCACCTCGTGCGCGTGTCTTGATCAAATTGGCTACATCGTGCCCGCACCTGAAAGCTGCACCCCATGTTGACAAAGACGGGGATGCACCTAAGGTGCAACTCTAGCAATCTCTAGTCCACCTGGCAAGGCGCCCGCACGTGAAACACCGATCAGGAAATGCTCATCTGTCTCTACGCTAAACCCTAAACAAAACATTAAGCACTCACATCAGTTCGGCCTGCATCTCCGTCTCGCCCAGCTTGATCATCAGCCCAGGGAAGATCTGGAACTGGCCTAAGGAGAAGAAACTTGTGCTGGGGTTTAGTGTTTCGGATGGTTTGGGGTTTAGGGTTCTCCTGTCAGGGATCCTACTTAAGGCTGCCAATGCAACACCAGCAAAGGCTTTGCGCATGTACAGTCTCGATGTGTCGAAAAAATGCACAATGCAGGGCATGGTGATGCTGATCGCATTCTGCTCTTCTCGGTCTGTTGCTGCAAAAGACCTGAATCGCGATGTTGCGGCCTCAACACGTTTATTCACTTCGGGCACACCTTCTGCAAAAGAGATCACCAACCCACATGAGCGGTTGGGTAAAACGGACAGTTGCGTACAATATGACTGAACAACCATCTTGGACATACCGGCATGAACGTTGTGTCGTCCCTTCGTTGTTGAGGGCTATGTAGACCGAGCATCATTGGGGTCTGAGGTAGAAGAAGGTTCCTGTGGTGGAACCCAAGTCTTTGACGCAGAACTCGCCATCCAAGAACCTGGGCCATGTTGTAGGAGTGTACGGGGGACAGGCGGGGTTAGTCCACCCGCCCGTCCACCCACCCACCACCCGGACTCAAATCAATGCAGGCCGATAAGAGTCTAAGAGCAAAACCCCAAATTGTACTAGAAATAATTAAATTACTGGATGCTGACAGGCACGTGTGCAATCCAAGGAATTCACACTTGGCTGTTCCACACAATGCTCGGACAGCGCGCCGTCAATGTCAATCATCACCGACATCACCATCCGCACAAGCAGCAGCAACGATGACACCGCACCAACCAACGACTAACCTGACTAAACACAATGCAAGTAAATGGTCGCTCAGCCAGACACGGCGACCACCACCATCAATACAATCGTCATCCTCGCCAACAGCATCACCGACATGGCCATCATCATCGACATGACGATGCGCATGATCAACTTCCCGACAAATATGACGGTTTTATGAAAACGATCTTGAAAGAACATTGTTACCTGATCCTTCCAAAATGTTCCAAATGACAAAAATTAAACAGAGTGCTTAAGTGCCACAATTTTTTGCCCTCCTGCCACCTTTTGTCTTCTCCACGTATAACCCTAAACCCTAAATAAACCCTAAGACCTCAATCCAAAAGCCTAAATTTCAAAACCCTAAACCTGGAACCCGAAACACTAAAACCCTAAACCCATAAAGCCTAAACTCAACGGGTGGGTGGGCGGTGCTGAAGACCGCGGCAATCGATCGCGAAATTCAGACCAATACGCCAGCCCGCCTCCCCACAGCAACGGGGACCGCAGCACCCACGTCGGACCCGGTTCCGGAACACGCTCTCGCCCAAACCCGCACTGGTCCCTGCAAACTCAAAACTCGAAGCCGCACTCTCTGTTACAGAAGCTGAACAAATTCCATGCCATGCGTACGGTGCGCTGCCACAGAGTCTATGTCACCGTCTTCATAGCGGAAATAGTGTGAGATGCCATAACTCAGGTCCAGTCGATCTTCCATGTCCTCAGTCACAAAGTCATGTTCGAACACCGTCAAAAATCTAGCATCTTCAACTACTCCACTGTGGTGCCGAGCCATTCCACTACCTTTGACCACTGTGTAAGTGCGCTCCTGGATCAAGTCACTGAAGACGTACTGGTGGCTGAGTAGGAAAGTCAGTGCATTACGGAATGTCCTTTGCCTACACCGCCGGGTCATAAGGATCGATTGCTTTGCTGTCCAAATCTTCCACTGGACCACTTAAAAAAAGTCCTCAATCCTGCGGGCACCTTCCGGGAGGCTCCTGCATTTCACCAGACCCTCTGGTTTGTGGGATTTCACAGAACTGCCCTGCACGTAATTCTGGATTCTGGCTTCTGCGTTGATCTCAACAGTTGGTGTTCTGAGTGCCCGTGTTCTCCACAGGCCTTGTCGACTGCTTTGCATTGTAAGCCATGATAGCGCTTCAACGTGGCCCAACCAACTCCACGACAGACGGTGAAGGTATAGGCACCACTGGATGGGGTCTTCTCGTGCACCACATGCATGTTGCACTCAAAAATCGCATATCCGCCGTCTTTGTCTGTAGGAACCACAGACAAAGCCAAGTCTGAGAATGCTTCACTCACTGTAGGCCCAACTAATGTCGTGCTGTAACGAGACAATGATTCTTCTGTGCATCGCAAACATCCACGCCTGTGATCGTTGGGGAGCTTCACTGTGCAGGCCGCCGCACTGGTTTGAAACCCTACCCCTTAAAGGGTGTGTTTCGGAAAACCACGCCCAACCAGCTTTGTTTCTCCATTGGGATAGATCTTCTGCATTCCGCGATAAACCCGCAAGGCTATTGCACCAAAGGTATCTCTTGTGGCACCGCGTACTAGGTTGCGTAGCACATCGAATTTGAGAAGCCACATCCAGTCTTGGGCTGTAGCGCTTTGCATGACATCAAGGAAAAGCTGACTGACGGGTGACATCTTTGCAATCACCAGTTGGTCATCCTTACGCTTTCGCGTTCCGCCGGGTGCTCGGCCAGCTCTGGTGGGCCTGTGGTTGCCAAGTGCGGTAGTATGATAGTACTGGTTAACGTGCCAGAAAGTGCGCGCAGGATTCCGAAGAGTATAAGTCTTGGGTTGCGCCTGTGCCGTTTCTGATACCCCGCGCCTTCGCCTGAAGCATCGTCGGTTTTTGGCTGTTGCAACGCCTGATAACGCCTGCGCAAACTCATCGACCTTCTTCGCCCGCGGGTCTTCTGTGGCTTCTGTCTCCATGGGTCTCGCTTCGGCCATGTCCTGCTGAACGAGCTCACCTACCAGATCTTTGAGTAACACTGCAGGTTCCTTCTTGTACATGTCATCCTCAGTTTTCCTTTCTTTCTCTGCACGCTTTTCCTGCTCCTTTGCTTCATCTGTCGTCCTCTTCCTCAAGCCTGTGATCAATGTGCGGAACATGTTTTCTGCATGCTGCATAAATGCCTCCATCGGCACTTCTGTGAATGTGCAATTGTCCTGGCCACGCTTCTTCGTGCCCATCACTTCAACCGCTACTCCTTGGTACTTTTCAAGGAATGCCTGTCGTGAAGTGACCATTTTCTTGGCTTGCACTTGTACTTGAAGACTTTTGCGACGCACTGCTCGTTGTGTAAACATGGTGGAGCTTGGCGAGAGTCTGCCTTCGAGTCGTTGCTGTGTCAAAATGTTATAACTGTTAGGACTGCAAAGTTTCTCCGGCTCCTCGGTCTGGGTGCCGTGCCAGCCCTGCCCCCGTGCCCCTGCGCCCCTGCCCTGCCCTGCCCTGCCCTGCCCTGCCCATAAATGCCGCCTTTAAACGGCGTGGAAGAGAAAAAACGAAAAACCGTAGACAGCCTTCACAGCTCATCGTCATACCTGCGCCCTATTCCACGGCAAACCCTACCTACACCCGGAAAGCCAAGGAGCTGAACTTCACAGTGAAATCTGCTGATTCCAGCTTCGGGAATGACCTTTTCGGGTTTAGTGTTTATGGTTTCACGTCGCAGGGGCTTCGGCCTAGAACGTCAACCCCAGAGCGCCAAACTTACCCAGTAATTGAAGGTTCCGTCGGGGCTGTGAAGGGGTTCCATAGTACCTTGTAGCGCGTTGCCGCTTCTTGTTTCTCCTTATCTTTCTAAAACCAGGAGTATGCCTTTACACTAAGGCGGCTCGGCTGCAACAAGTGGGAGAGTTGCACTGCTGATAGGGTTGGATAGAGTTGTCCAAGTTTCCCTTCACACACATAGGACTGGGTCAGCATGCTTTTGGCTACGGCTACGGGTTCTACAAGCGACATCCCACATTCGGATACTATAACATACTATAGTATACTATAGTACTATAGCATACTGAATCTACTATTGCTATACTATAACGAGCTATAGTATAATAGGTGCCCTCTCACGTCGGATTAGACGGTATCTACTACTGGCTCAAATTTTCGAGTTTAGACTTGGAGGCCGAGGCTTCGAGAACCTTCAAAAACATAACAACAATATGACATGAATACACATACTCATACTACTACTACTACTACTACTTACTACTGATACTACTTACTACTTATACTACTACTTATACTACTACTTACTACTTATACTACTACTTACTACTTATACTACTACTACTACTACTACTACTACTACTACTACTACTCCTACTACTGCTACTGCTGCTGCTGCTGCTACTACTACTCCTCCTCCTCCTGCTGCTGCTGCTGCTGCTGCTACTACTACTTA
>CAJNJA010061487.1:0-23549 GCA_905231915.1 Symbiodinium necroappetens
TCTTTAAATTTATGATATATTTTTGAATTTATTATTTTCTAGAAATTTATATATATCTACTTAATTATTATTCTTTGCTTATTCTTGCTAAATTATTATTTCTTGCTTAATTATTATCTCTTACTAATTCTTTCGTAATGATTATCTCTTGCTTATTCTTGCTTAATTATTGTCTCTTGCCTAATCCTCAATTCTTATCTTTTACTTATTCTTGCTTAATTATTATTTACTTATTCTCGCTTAGTTATTATTCCTTACCTATTCTTATTTAATTATTATTCTTCTTCAATTCTTTGCATTTCTTGTCCATTCTTATTTAAAAATATTTCATATTTACTCTTGGATAATTTTTCGTCTTTGTCTATTTTTTCTTATTTCTTGTTATTTCTTCTTCACGTCTTATCTCTTGCCATTTCTTTCTTAATTCTTATTTCTTATCATATCTTTCTAAATTATTATCTCTTATTTTTTCTTTCTTAATTTCTATCTCTTAGCTATATTTTCTTAATATAATCTCTTGTCTCTTCTTTCTTGATTCTTATCTAATCTTTCTTAATTCTTATCTTGCCTCTCCTTTCTTATTTCGTGTCTCTTGTCTCTTCGTTTTTCATTCATATGCCGGACTTCCAAATGAACCAGATTTCGTATTTTCAAGACTAAGCAAAAGTATTCATCCCAATATACGAAAATTAATCAAAAAACAACATTATCAAATATTGTTTCTCAAAATATTGGGAAAATCTAATATTCCTTCTTGTTCTCCGTATAAAATTTCGGTTTCCAACCAATTCGCCGATCTCTTCTTATCTAGTCTGTGTGTCCCTATCCCCGAAGGTTTTGGCTTGGAAAATCATATTGGCCATCATTGCATAATGTGAAAAACGGAGGGTTCCATTTATTTCGACGAGCTGAGTTCTGCTGGAACTTTGCAGGGTGCAAGTCTGGAGCACTGAAGCTGCAAAGTAGTAAACAAAGCTGGCGTGACACACAAGAAGCTGTCAGGTACTACATATGGACATATCGAAGCGAATCACAAATAGGTTGCCGCCTCCTGTATACGTATTTGGATTATAATAGATCCACAAGTTTTTTCCTTCAACCTCCTTGTTACCATATCCTATGCAACTGCTCTGTTCTTGTCTGGTGCGTGAGGATTTGGGATCGATAATATGATATTTGATGCTCAGCTCACCGAACTTAATGATTTTGTGGTTGCCTTTTAGCTCGTGGTACTCGTAGTTGCCAACTGTATACCCTCTCGCTCACTCCGTTCTAATATAGGCACACTCGTAGAAGCTTATTTCGCTCGCACAAGCTCGGCAAGTGGGCGTGCAAGGGGAATGGCTCTAGTCTCCTTGAGTCGAAAGCAGGACTAGCCGTTGGCAATCTGGCAGTACGAGCGTGAGCTCGTTCTTGAGCCACAACGTTGTGTTATAGGCGGAGCACTTGTATATACAGATAGTACGGACCGCAAAGCGGCCCCACACAGTATCCACAAAGTGAGCCCATACACTATATATATGGACTAACCACGACATTGTGCTCATAATCTTGATTGCGACACCTTTCGAATTGGTCTAGGCATCGAGATCCGTTCCCATCTGGTATATCGTATTTGCACGAAGTAAGTAGCCCTCGAATTTTAAATTGGTCGTTGTGATTAATCATTCTATATGTTCTGCACCGGTTCTGTAATTGCACTTTTCCTCTGGATGAAACGATTGGTACGAAGGAGTCTTATTAAGGCCGGACCAGCAAATCAAAATGATTGTCGGTTCGCAGCAAGCAAATGGGGCCTGCCGCTACATCATCCGTATTGGCCCTTTCTTGCCAAATGCAAACTTTCCGACCGGCTATTTGGGCGTAAACATCCACGGAAATGTCGCGCATGCGACAGAAGGAAGAGATATTGGCGAAGGTCCCGTATGTACCGGGTTTCTGTGCCCAGGATCAAAATTCATGTCAAGAGAAATGTTGCCCATAAGTCTCCACCCAAGCAGGGTCGTCCTGTATTTCCTTAGTTTGCTGAGCATGTGTTTTTTTGTTAGTAATAGCAAACGTGTCGAGATGCAAACACAAGCCCCTGCACGTGCGAATGATCCTGATGGACGTCCCATGCCAAGGAATGCGTGACCTGGTTGAACCGCTCTTGGGGAAGGGAATCTGTCCAACTGCGTATAACGTCACAGACATCCTCCCTGAGCTCTTGCACGGCGGGCATAGGGTCCTGTCACTGTTGACAGTTTGAATGGGTGATTTTTGCAGTGCAGTAAGAAGACGATTAGATGGGGTGACAGTAGACACGATGAAATTTGAGGACAGTGACAGGGAACAGATGCAAACAGTCACAGTTGACAGATAACAACAGACACGATAAAATTGGTAACGGTCACCTGCAATAATTACAAGAAAGGAGGGTTCCAGCAGGTGAAACTGAAGCAATGTGAGAAGCAGAGTATACTTGTTTTCATAGACCAGGCTGAAAATGTGAAAAGGTTAGCTGAAAAAAATGCAAGAAACAGGGTTGTAAGAGGTGAAAACGAAGGAGACACCGAAGGAGACGGGTTAGCACCTGCTAGAACCCTGCTTCTTCTAATTATTTCACCTATAACATGACGAAAGCTTAAGGGTCATTTTCTGACGGAAGATCCGGGTGGACCTGTGGGATCTGGGTTGAAATTTTGAAGCTGGCGAATGGCCAGAGGCACGGGAGGTCGGGTCAATGTGGCTCTGGGTTCAGCACTACCTCTCGGTGATCCTCTATATACTAGCGGCGCTTTGCGGACGCTTGTGGGCGCTGCGGAGGTTGCGGACGATTGTAAACGCTCCGCACGGATTTCGCGTCATTTCCCTAACTCCAAACCCCCAACCTCTAAACGGAACGGGAAGTGTGTGCTTTAGCAAAGCTTCGGTTCCATCTGTGGCCCGAATACTGAAGGTGATTTGTCATATGCCACCTGTTGCCTCTCTTTCACTGTGGTCTAATATTCAAACTGTTTTCTAGTTCGTACTCACTGTAAAATCTGTGATCCTGTGATCTTCCACATGCTTATTCCATCGCCAGAATCATCATGTAATTTGTTCGTGCTCACTGCAAAAATCATGCCACCTGTTGCTTCGGTGTCACTGTCTGCTGTCACCTGTCAGCCTGTTGCCTCTCACCGTAACCCAACATTCAAACTGTCACCTAGTTCGTCTCACTGAAAAGATCGAGCCATGCTACTCTACAAATATCTGTTGTTCGTATTTCATAATGGAACCATTGTTTTTTTCGCATTTTTTGTGGGGAAAAGTGCGAACAAAGCAAGAGGTGAAAATGATAGTGGACATGAAATTCGGTGACAGGCCACAAGTGAAATTTGTGCAAGAAGGTACAAGTGTAAGAAGGAAGATTCCAGCTACAGACGAAATGGGAGATAAGTGCAAGAAGAAGGGTTCCAGGTGGAAAAAAGTGCAGGTGAAGTAATCCCGGCAAGCGAAACAAGAAGTGAAATAAGTGCAAGGCGGACGGCCAAACAGGTGGAATAGTGTAAGACGGATTGCATGATTGTGCAAGAAGGAAAATTTCAGCAGGTAAGAGACAGGGGATCGCCTGGTGTCTTTGGAAATAAATTTGTACCCTTCTTCTCACACTTGTTTCATTTTCACCTGCTGGCTTCTTCTTTGCAATTGTTTCACGATGGAACCATTATTTTTCGCACTTGTTTCATCATAGACATTCCTCTCACTTGTTTCATCTGCTGACTGCCTCTTAGAACTCCTTCTGAGCCTGGAACAAGTGGAGACGGGAGCAAGTGGATGAAAAACAAGTGCAAGGAGCGGACCAAGCAGGTGAAACTTGCACGAAACTGATTTCTGCAGTGAGCACAAACAGGTGACGGGAGAGCAGAGATAAATTGGGTGGAGTAGCATATGACAGATCACAGATTTTTGCAGTGAGACGAACTAGGTGACAGTTTGATTGTTGGGTCACGGTGAAGAGAGGCAACAGGTGGCATGGGAAAGATCACATTTGCAGAGAGTACGAAAGGTGAATACAGACTGACAGTGACATCAAAGCAATAGGTGGCATGATTTTTGCAATGAGCAGGAAAAATTGCAGCAAGCACGATCAGATGAGGTGACAGTGGACACAATGAAATTGTAGCGTAGATACAAACAGTTGACAGATGACAATAGACACGATAAAATGGCAACGGTCACAAGGATGGCAGGTATTATGATCACATGATTCATAGTGTATTTCAAACTCTTGGCTTCCAACTCCGCTACCATGAATAACCAAATGTTTCTTTCCACTCACATTTGAGAGCTTGTAAGGTTCTCATGCCGTGCGAAATACGGAAAACAATTCTCTTGGAGAAAACAGTCTGCACACGCACGTATACACATATCACTCTTGATTCACTTGTTTCCCCTGCTCGGCCTTTCACACTTTTTGCACTTGATTCACCTTTCCTCCACATGTATTTCGCCTACTGGACCTTTTTGCACGTTTCACCCGCTAGGACTCTTTTTTTATTGTACTTGTTTAACTTGCTGGAACCATTCTTCTTGTTTGTTTCAGCTCATCGTGGAATTCTGACTTGGTTGGTGCTTCCGCCACTTGTGTGCTGTGCTTTCGGCCACATGCCGTTGCACTCAGCTGCCTGCCGCAGCTTCCGAAACTCTTGTGTGTGAGGCTCCTCCGCCTCCGGTAGTTTCCGTAGCTGCAGACGGCTCTCCTGAGCCTTCTAGGCCGGCGCCACTGGTTTCCGGTAGTTTGCAGACGACTCTTTTGAGCCAGTAGGCGGCACACTTGTCCGGTGCCTCTCTTAGGTCTTGAAGTCGAATCTTTCTCGCGAGTCTGTGCCCTGAGGTGGAGCAAAAATCGCCACCCCACACTCGGAGGCATGCTTCAAGATACGCCTGTGCTGCCATCCACAAAGACTGTCTGGACAATTCGTATCTATGGAAAGAGCCTTTCATTTTTGTGCGCATCCCATTTTCCGTTCTCAGGTTTAGGGTTTTGGCTCTTAGTAAGCACAATATTTTTTAGAAAGGCAGAACTTATTTCATCTATTGGTCTTTTCTTTATACACTTGTTCTTATTAAGACCTCTTCCTTAGACTTAATCATTTACTAGAATTCTCTTTCTTCACTTCTTTTATCTTCTATTTGGTCCGTCCTCCTTTGCACTTATTTCATTTATTAGAGCCCCGCTAAAATTTTCTTGCATTTATTTCTTCGGCTGGATTCCTTCTTCTTATCTCGGGATATTTTTTTTCTTCTCATCTAGAAGATCTGTCTTCCTTATATTTATCTCGCCGCTAGGACTGTCTTCGTTTTGACGTGTTTTCCTTGCTGCTGGGACCTTTGTCTTTGTTCTTATTTCATCTGCTGGGACCTTCCTTCTCCTATTTACTTTCTGAGACTTGCTCAAGGCTACAGACTCCTATGCCTATCTTAATAAGTATACCTTTTTGGCATCTATTATAGGCTTGGCAAACAAATCTAGTAATAATAATTTTTTGCAAATCTAATAAATCGCCAATATTCGAAAATCTCGTAGGGGCTCTATAAATTTTTCCAATCAAAATATTAGAGCCAATTTAAACAGTCTGAAAAATTATCAGAAATCGACAAAAAAAGTTGTAAAATTACAAAAATCATCAAATATCGGAAAAAATTAGAAAACCTCGTAGGGACGCTGTAAACTTTTCTAATTAAAATATTGGAAAAGTTGTAATTATCCAAAACCATATATTTCTTCTTACCGATTAAAGTGAGAATATTCGTAATTTAAATTCTCTTATAGAATTTGGTTTTCTAAAAAGAAGTATTCGACAGGATTTCTTATTTATAAATCGAATCTAAAAGAAATATTGGCAAATATAAATCATTTCTATTGAAATTAATATTATAATATCTAAATTATATCTAATTCTTAGATTTAGCTATAAATTCATGATTTAATAATAATAATATTTAGAATTAAAAAAATATAATTATAAATAAAAAAATATTAGATATAATTTAAAATTCATAATATATTTATAATAATCTAATAATATTTCAATATTAAGACCTATTTCAAGCTTAGAATTTTATATCCAAAAATTTCAATAAATTCTTCCATAAATAATCGAATAAATAATAATAATATATATTAAAAAAAATTTACAAATATAAAAGAATTTATTATCTTAGAATTTTAATATCTATTTTATAATATATAAAAATAATATTTCAGAATATACGAATTTATTTTTTTCGTTTTAATCTTTATTTTTCGATATTATCATTATAATAACACATCTCAATTATAGGTATAAAATCTAAGAAAAACGCTTATAAAAGAATATATATTCAATTACGTACGATTTTAAGAATATAAATATTTACCGAATATATACCGACATTTATCAATCAATATATAAAAGAATAATAAGAAATCAAACGATAATCTCGTTTAGCATAAATAATTTTATATTCAAATATATCTAAACCTCTCTTCACTACCCAAACGAATAATAAATTTAGAACTATACGTACTCACACAAATTTACGAGCAAATACACAATTGAATTGGGTTTAGAATCCCACATGGTCGAATTTAGGGTTTAGAGACCCTAAATCCTAAACCCAAGCACGCCAAACCCCAAAGCCATTTTATTTTATTTAAGAACAGATTCTAGATTTATTTAGAATCAAAAAAAATAGAAAAAACACAAGTAAATTCTCAAAAATCTGGTAGAAAATTAGAATCCCTCAAATTCGCCTCCAGGCCGTAAAGCCGGCAACAAAATTCAAAACATTCAAAAAAATTACGCCAAAATAGAGCCGAGCCCACAACCTTGTATTAGAGGTATTTTTTCGCATCAGAAATTTATTGCTGCAATTATCTTATATCTATTCTAAAAAATAGGTTCATAATTCTGATATAGAACTATTATATCAAAATGAAATTGAAAATATCTTTAGAATCTTTATGGCCACCCCTCCCCTTCGGAAATTAAATTTAAAGCCCCATACTTCAAACTCCCCAAATTATGAAGCCCATGCATTCATTCCTGAAACTTAACCCCAAAACTCGCGCCATGAGGTCCGAAGCTCTCTTTGGCTCATCGCGAGGTGTCGAGTCTAGAAGTCTTTAGGTCGGCAAAAGTCTTCCTATGACACGTGATGCCCTGTCTGAGTCTGGCTTTTGTGCACTTTTTGGCTTAAAGGGTTTGGTTATGTGTTGATATATACACACACACACACGCCCACGCACAAACAAACACACACACACACGCACATACATACATACGCACACTCTTCATGTAGTTTGTTTCTCCGTCTCCGCAACTTTTGTGCGTATAAAGCTTTCTAGGGGCTACGTGCTCTTGTCAAGATTGCCGCGGAATGTATGTACTGGGTATTTCAGCAGAACAGCCTGAACCCTAAACCCCTGAATCTTCTGCAGCGCAATGTGCCCAAACTCTAAGTAAAGCCATCCTGGAATCCTAAACCCTTCAACTCATAAAGCCTAACCTTTAAATCCCTTAGCATGGCTATCCTAGCTGGAATTGTGCAGCATCCTTTCACCAGGCAGCTGCAAAGAGACGATTCGCTCCAAGCCCTTTCTAGCTAAAAAGATTGAAGGAGTGCTGTGGACTTGCAACCACGGTGTTATCGGCTTGCGATATAGGCATCAGGTACAGGCAGGTTTGCAAGACTGATGAGCGCAACACCCACTCCAAGCCTCTATGCTGCAAATGTAGCACGGGCTTTTTGTAGCAAGAACCAAACCGACGTATTCTGATCGTAGGCATCTCCAAGAATCCTCCATGCTAGGGCATCACATGCTAAGTCGTTTCCCGACTTGCCAGAAGGTCTTTCCCCTGGGCCTGCATTGAGCAGTCCGGGCCTATCAACACTGCTTCCCACATTCGCACGATTTCCCGCTGTTTCCTTACGACTCCAATGGGGCCACGCCGAACCCTGCTGCAGTGGGCGTAAACGCCGCGGTGTCGCAGGGCCTTTTGTATAGGCAACGGAAAGAAAGCGACCTCGCCCATTGCTGTTTTGGCATGTTTCAACTATGCACTGATATAAACAATATGCTTCTCCCTCCCTCCTTCCCTCTGCCTCCCTCTCCCTCCCTCCCTCCTTTCCTCCCTCTGTCTAGATCCACATGCACACGCCCGAAAACACCAAACCCTACAAGCCCTTAGCTCGACCAAGCTAGTCTCAACATGCCCACAGTTGAGAAATTTGAAGGTTAAACGGTATTAAGGCAGTTTAGGGCGACAGAGTTTTAGGGTTGGGGGTTATTGGCGAAAAGTAGCCAACACCCTTCCAGAAACGGAAACCTGCCAGAAAACTCACGATTGCTCGCAGGTAAGGGACAGTATTACTAATTAATTATCCCTACCCCTACATTAGTCAGCAACTGTCCAACTGGTAAGGGTATGCATGTCGCAACAGCCGCAGTGCAGAGTAAGCTCTGGCCTGCCATTGCTTAAGCCCGACAGACATTTTGGAGATGCTTGGGTTTCGACTCTCTCCCAAAACCCTAAGCCCTAAAGGTTTAGGGTTTAGGGATGCTTTCATGTCGGAGTTCTTGCAATCCTTGCAATGTGGGATGCAGCTTCCCATGATGTCCCTGTCTCCGACTGAGGCTTTGAGGATCTAGACTTCTCCTGGTTTAGGGTTTAGGGCTTCATAGCTAGAGTGGGGAGTGGGGCTATGTTGTATACTTCATAATATAGCTCCAAAGAGCCCAGAGGACAAGTACCACTAACTCTTCAGGCAAACGTAGGTCCTGATTCTGCAACCCTTAATCCGTTTTAAACCGAAATCAAAACCTGTCAGGGTGACTCTAAGCCGCCACCAGGCCTAGACGCACTGCACCGTTTGAGGGTTTAGAGTTTGTAGAGGTTCCGGTTTGTTGGATTCTCGGTGCCTGCACCCCAAGCCCTGAACTGCTTTCGGCTTTACTACACAGCGCTCTGTGCAAAGGATAAAGCCTGCAAGGAGACCGGTCGCGGTGGGCTGTGCAAATAAAACTTGTCCATGGTTGGTCAAAACGCAGCTTGGCTTCTTTTGGAGTTTAAGGCTTTAGGGTTCGGGGTGTAGGGTTTATGTAGGGTTTACGGCTGCGGGTTTCGGGCTTCAATACACTCAAACAAACTTTGAACCCTGGACCCCAACGAAGTTAACGGTTGAAACTCAATCATGCTGTTGTTTTGCTTAGGGCGCTAAGGCCTGCGAGCTTTGTTAGCTAACGATGTTGAGGCATTGGGTTTTCGCAATGTTGTAGGCTTTCGGATTCGGGCTTCACCTTAGCATTCTTGACCGAGATGCATTTTCCCGTTCGGGAATGGGGTGGCGAACCTCGTCTTGTCGTCTCCAATACGACATTCACAACAGGTAAAGCTCAGGATGCTCATTTTTGGAGCTCCTGCACGACAGTCCCGGCATCGTTAGGGTTTGGGGCGTGGGCGCAACTCTGTGCTGGAGATGTGCGAGACTCCTCAGGCTTGATGCCTTGGTATTGGAGAAACAAGATTATTTTCAAGCGTCTTGTCTTCAAACACTTGAAATGAGCAAGTTGCACAAGGTCTGATTCACGGCTGCGGGTCGCCAACAGCCGTCGCTTTAAAAAAGTCGATTCATCGGACATCTGGGACCTAGATGTGGCCCCTAAACCAAAGAATCCACCATATCAAAACCGATAAAGTAATTGTCTTCAATAATAGTCGTGGCGATCGTGGCCTCCACACCCCTGTGCCTGAAAATTTAAGCCCCGCAACTTCACGGCGTGAGCACAAATACTCGGGTACCGGGATTCGAGTTTAGGGTGTTCAGGGCGTTTTAGGGATACAAGACCCGAAACTGTACACCCTACACCCCGCGCTCTAATACCAGACCCTGGCAATAGCAAGGGCTACTCAGCTGAGCGCCGCAAACTCTGTCTGACAGACGTCCCTGGTCGGGCTTTGGAACCTACTTGTTTTGGGGCGTCCTGTGTTTTGCGGGCTTGGGAGTTAGGGGTTATGGTCAGCTTGCAAAGACTCTGGGGCTACGGCAAAGGCTACCAATGGAGAGGTATCAGAGAATGAAAGGTGGCAAGGAAGTCAGAGGCACCAAGGCCAAAAAAACCAAACTGTTGGTGTTTCATGGGTGTTCAGGCTTCGAAGTCAACGGGTTCGAGGTCCTTGAAAACCATGGTCTGTCGGAGTTGGAGGTTTGTGGAGATCTCAAAACCTTCTGTCAGCTCCGAGAATCTCAGAAGCGCTCATGACCAGTCACCCCGTAAAGGCCAACACCAGACCCTAAAACACCTTTTTTTTGGATTCAGCCCTGAATCCTTATGAAGCCCTAGGCCCCAGGCACCTTTTTAAGTTCTCTTGAAACCTAAACTCCGGAGGCCGATTCTAGGATCACTGGCTAGAGTGAATCAATGCAAATCGATTTCTACCCTGAAACAACGTCGCCGAACTTGGACAATCTATCTCATTTCGACCCTATGCCAAGGCCTAAACCGTGCAAGCTTAAGCCAGAAGACCTCATGCCTATCGGGCTTAGAAAGACTAAGCAAATGTGGTAAACCTGACTGCATCAGGGCACAACAAGAGTGCAAGAGGTTAGCTTGTTGTCGAGCTATCCCATGGAAACAGGCAATTTCCGGTCTCCTCCTATCCTGGATTCAGTCTACGCCCCTAAACCCAAAACCCTTTAAAGGCCCTAAAAGCCCCACTTGCTGGCCCAGCTGCGAAATGAAGTTCGAATAAAGCTGCCCTGGCAAAGGAGCTTTGGATCTGGTATGGCTTCTACAAGTCTCTAAATGCTCAGCGGTTTAGGGTCGGATGATTCAAGGTTGTCATGACCCTATTTTCTAGACCCTAGCTAGAGCCCCAAAACAGCCTGCAGGGTCGCTGTTGGGAAGTTCTTTGGAGAGGCCAGCCGTGCACGCGGCAGCAATGCCGGACCTGGGCAGACCAGTTTGCATAGGCGTGCTACGGTGGTACTGTGTTATCGGTGTACGCTTGTGCGGTGTAGCACGCTGTCATGCTTTGCGAGTGTCTCTCCCAATAAAATCATAAATAAGTCTACATATACATATAAAAGCAATATATATATATATATGAATACATATATGAATACATAAAATATATGTTATATGTATATATATATACACACATACATACGTACATACATGCTGACAGCATACATGCATACATATCTACGTACATGCGTCATTACATGCCCAAATACCGACATACCTACCTGCCCGGATATTTGGGAGCAGTGGGGGGGACGAGCGGGGAGCTCAGGCCCTGGATCGGACGTCTCCAGACACCCGCGAATTGTTTTGGCGTCACGTCAGTGGGCTGGGTTCACGGCTTCGGCGGCTTGGGGTTTAGTCTTTGTCACGTCTTTAAGGAGGGGCTCTATGTCTGATGCACGGGCAGGATTTGGTTCAGGAGTTTAGGAGCGCAATGCCCCGTGCGTGCTAGGGGCGCTATTATACAAAGTCTTCAACCCCTTAGATTTTGGATTTGAGCGTCGGCGTTGGGAGGGATTCGCCAGGCAGTGTGCGAGGATCGGTGCCTTTTCCTTATCAGCCTTATCAGGGTTTAAGGCATCTGGGATGTAGGAATTTTAGGGGTCGTTTATCTTCAAGGACAAGTCGCACTAAAAAAATCGACGGCAGTCTAGCCTTCCACTTGCCGAACAGCTGGTCGGCTGGATGCAGAGAATAGATCGATGCAAAAGGCTGTATACCACTTTCACGGAACACGAAACAAGAACAACAGCAAAGCCGTACGAACCTTGGACCTTAGCCAAGAAAAAGCACGAGTGAACTCTTCCCAAAGATCACCAAGAGGCTCTCCTGGCCGTAGAAAACTCAAAACCCTATGGCCCGCGAGCCACTGCACACCCTTAACCCTAGAGCTCCGAACTCTAAAGCTCAGCAGCTGTGGCTCCGGCCTGATGGCGTCGTTATGGCCGACGCCATAAATCCAATCACCCGCAAGGTGAACCCTGGGGGGTGGAGGATTTAGAGCATCGTTAAGTCCGTTAAAGGTGTAGGCTCCATATCCGTCCGGCTCGACAGTAGTTTCAATCTTCGGGCTGAAAGTCTCAATGGGCAAGTCAGGCACTTGAAGGCATAAGCATCGCGAGGCTGTTTGGGTAGTTTAGCAAGCCTATACTATATAGATGACTATGAACAACTGTAACCTCGTCATCAGGAACCCTCCATCATCTGAGAATCGTTAAAACTCTGCGCAAGAAGGTGCCTAAACCCTAAACCCTAAGAGAGAGCTCATGTCTCGCTCTCGCTTCGGCTTCCTGCCGCTCTCATTCCCGCGGCCTTCATATGAAATCAGATGAAAAGGCTTGAAGCGACGGGATGTACTGGCACACCAGCAGAATGCCGACGGGCCTACAGTAAGTGTGAAACTTGAAAGAACCTGTGTTCGCGACAGCTATGGTCGTTATCCTTTTGAGTACGACAGTCACACTGGTTCGATGCGTAGAGCCTGAAGCCTCTCGATCTCTGAAGGCGTTTTGCACAGAGCGGACGAAAATAGTCGACGTCCACCAGGCCGGGACCCGGGGGAGGGTGTAGCTGTGGAGCCCCTAGGTACGGTAGCAGTCCCATCTCGGCACTTCTAGTTTCACAGTAACCCCAAAGCATCCTAATCAGGGTTACCTTCAGGACTTCAGGGCTAAGGGCATCTCACCGAACCAGCCTAGACCCTAAGCGAACGTTGTTCAAGCGACGTGGGAGGCTTCTCGAAACTTCTTGACGTGCCCATGTTCATGCACCCGATCATCACCGGCGCAGCAAGAGCTACTATTGAGTGCATGCTTCCCTTTTCACGGAATGCATCCAGAGCTGAATTTCGGGTGGACTTCATATCGTGGAGTGTCAACGTGCCTTTGCCTGTTGTGGAATGAAACATATAAAGTTGGTTGGGGTGTAACATGCAGGTCTGAAAAAGTAAGGCTCAAGCTGTGCTTGTGTTCAAGAGGCCTCCATATGAGAAGGGTCCAAAAGGAAGCCTCCGCTGAGAACGCTAAACTACAAGAGTCTTCAGCCACATATCCTGCAGGCTTTGAAGCCTCAACCAGTGGACAATACGGACCCAAAGAAGAGCGCAAATTTCCGAACAGCTAACCTGACACAGGGTTTTTGACCCTCTATTTAAACCTAAGTCTCAGTAAGTACGCCAGCAACAACCCGCAGCTGTGAGACCGAGGTTCCCGTTCTTGGAGTTGAACATCGGCACGAACTTTCCTGAGCCAGAAGATTGCAAACTTTCCGTGAGGGTATTAGGGTCTTGGGGGGTGAACTGTTTTAGGGTCCTGGGTTCGGTTGCCTGCCCGTCAGCTCAGGGCTTCCCTACTTGTCGGGTGACCCAGGGAAAGTAGGGGATAGCCTGCGGGGGTTGCACTGGGTTTCCTATCGAACCAACACAAGCTACCTATTACAATTCGACTGCTTGAAAGGCATGACATGCTGACAAGCGGCGTGCGATGGCAATCTCCCACAGGGAAAAGAAATGGTGCGACCAGGCATACTGCGTCTTGACCTTTTGCATTGTCAAAGCTCTCCAAGGCGCGATGGATCGGATGTCTCTCAAAATTCGTAGATACGTTCCGATCAGGCCGGGCAGGGAAGGAATCACACAAGATGTGTCCGTGACAGTCAACCCCAAACCCAACCCTGTGGGGCGCTAGCATTCGCCTCGGTGGGATTCGGATGCGCAGAGCTCAGGTGTGGAAACGGCCCCGGGCTCCGTCTAGTAGCACAGGAGTCATAATGATGAGAAGCAGATTTGGGGTAGATGCAGTATGTTACAAAGCGACTACAGTAAATAACGGGATGTTTCTACTAATGATTCAGACCTCTATAATATCCTTCGGGCGTGTTACGGTTTTGGGTCTGGCCGGTTTGGCGTGGAGGATTGCGCTTCTGGGCTGTTGTACGGATTAACGCACAGCAAACTTGTTCAAACATCCACCAGAAGCAGCCGTAATGCTTTGCCCGGGCTGACCGAAGCTCTAAGCAAAACCAAACCACAATGAACCTGGCAATGGTTATCTCACCCTTGCCACCGAACTCCCCGAGGCTTACTTCATGTATGCAGGTTCTTCGCCAGAGATGTATATATAGGAACGATCGCTACGCAGTCAGCAGCTGTTGTTGCGGATGTAGCCTCGCCAAGTTGTGTGTTAAGGTTGTGTGTCGGGACTTCCTGTTTTCGAGATTCGGATTGGCTGCTGGGCCCATGCTCCAAATAGGGCCACCAACATCCTCAACCCAAAGCCCAAAACACCCAAACCCCTTTTGCAAGCAATGCACAATCAACTGACGACGCCTTGATGCCAGGCAAGTTGCCACAGACTGTTAGCACACCCGACACTCTCAGACGAGCCCTCTACAACCCCGTAAGAATCATCAAAAACCTCATTAAGCTCATACGGACCCTTGAACCCCAGAAGGGGTCTGTAAAACCTGCTAAACAGCATAAGAGCTCCATTATAAGACACAAACATCTCTGCGCACCAGGAGGAGGCCTTGGTCGAGTTGATCAGGTTTCTATCGCCGTGCACCGTGAGGAGCAAGTCACTATCCTGCTTAGGGCTTGGGATTTGGAGTTTAAGGTTTTTTCGTGCGGTTGGGTTTAAGCGACAGTTTGCGGTCTCGGGTTCAGGGCGCAGCCCGGCTTTTTAGGATCTGCTGTGCTGCTTTCCTTGCGGCACTCTGAGATTAAATCTTGTGGCCATGGGCTGCGAAGGGTTCTACATGGTTCTACAGGAGGTTGCAAGAAATTTGTGTATTTCGTAGGGACTATTTGGCGGATTTCAGGGTTCTTAAGATAGGACGGTCTATATCATGAGCAACGTGCTGCCCTTGTTGTGCTAGCTTGGCTTAAGATCCTGACAAAGAACCTAGTCCAAGCAGCAGGATCTTTCCTGAGCATCCACAGCGTTGAGACGCACAAGAAATTATAAACCCTTCACTGAACCCCAAGCCCTCGAATCTATCCCTACGGAACCGGAAATCTTGAGCCCTGCTAAACGGTTCTAAGTTCCGCTTCTGGCGACGGTGATTCGGGTTGAGGGCTTTACCGACTCCAGAAGTGGGGATTGCCTTCTAGTCGAGAGGCCATTAATCCTTTCACAGCAAGACTATACGAGATTGTCGCACACATCATTGTGGCGTTGCAGTGCTTGCTCGACTTTGTAGCCACAGTTGTTCATGATGCTTTCTAGCCGGGGTGCTCAGAATTTAACCATGCAGCCAGCTTCTCAGAAAAGGGCACATGAACTGCGAACTGCTACATGATGGGGCAATTCGTGTTTAGGGTTCAGGGGTTTAGGTTTCGGGCTTGGGGTAGGCTACATCTTCTAGGTAGGTGTCCAGTGAGCCCCAGTCCTGGTCACCAAAGATCTGGCCGATCTTCCCTGGCGGAGGAAAGGACCGAATCCCGGGATTCAGCTTAGAGCTTGCGGATCACGTGAAGATAGGTGCTACGACAGACTACGCGGCACCCTGATCCGGATACAGCTCAAACCGCCAGGGGCCAGAGCCCCAAAGAGCCTCATGTAATATGACCCGTAAACGCGGGACGCCCGCCCCGAACAGACGTCAACATCATCTCCAGAAGCAGTCTTGCAGCTTAGCAGGGTCCCTTGCACCTCTCTGGACTCTCGGCACAAAGGCGTAAGGCTTAGCGGAAGCAGACGGCTAAAAGCGTGAACGCGCAAGTCGAAATCCTGGCACCTATAACACTCAACCAACATCACACAAATCACTGCACATCTTTCCCCACCTTACCATGACCTACGTTGTTTTGTAGCAACCCTGTACCAAGTAAGTGTCAAGCACACTGCAAAAAATGTAGGTTCTGGTAAGTCCAGGTCCCAGCCAGGCAATGGGGGAACTTTCTGAAAGAACTACTTGAATTTCCGCCTGTCATGGCATCATCATCGACGAAATACAGAACCTCAGCGCATTCTTGGCAAAATCTTGAATACCCTGAATGCTGAACCAGGAATCTGAGGCACTGGCGCGATATTCGGTTGTGGAGTTTTCTGTTGGTCCGTTCAGACCCACCAAGTTTTGCCCCCTGGTTACGTAGAGGCCTTGTACTGGGGCCCCGTGATGGGGGGGGGGGGGCACTAGACACCTGAACAGGCAATGTAGCTGCCAAGGGAGCAAGGGTTTAGGTCCTTTGGGGTTAAGGCGAGGGACCGCTTTGACCCCCTTAAAAGCCATCATGCCCCAAATCATAGATCAACTAACAATCCCATAGAACTCTACCGCCCCTGCAAATAAGCCTGTTTACGGCGTAGGCTCTGGGGCTTGAGGCGTTGAGCTGTTTCAGGTTTAGGCGTTTCAGCGAAGTGTAGTGTTTGGTAGTGTTTAGGTTGTTGTTTGCACACCCGCTTAGCTGACGAGGTCGCGCAAGGCTTTAGGGTGAAGGGTTTGCAATCGAGCATGCAAGGCTTCGGGCTTGGGGGTGACGTGTCAGCGATCACAAACAAACCTCCAAGTGTGCAAGCATGGGAGATCTTGATCGCATCCCTACACCTCCTAACCACTGAGCCCCGCACCCCAGTCCTTTTTAAGCAAATCCTGTGAAGTGAAGTCTTCCGATCAGGATCTTCAGCTTGCGGCACAAAGCCGTAAGCCCTATACCCAAGTAGTTGTTGAGGCCTTTTCTTTACATGGTTTCTATGTGTATGTATGTGTATATATATATATTTATATTTATTTGTCTCTTTATCTATTTATTTATATATTTATTGAGTTAAATGTACACATAATGTATGTATGTGTATGGTATTATATATGTACAAATACACACGCTATACATGATGCATTACACATGGTAGCTTCGGGCCCGGGATATTTGACCAAGCTCGGGCCTGACGTGGCCGGTCCAAAAGCCCCAAACACCGAAACTTGAAGCCGACGCCCCTAGCTTTCGACAACCTCAAGCACGTTATACGACATATCATATATAAGGTAAGAACATATATAGAGCATCATCTATGCAAGGCAATATAACAAGCATATCTGTAAATATTCTACCAAAATGTACAATAGTTAGGGCCTGAAAGAGTCGGCGTGTAGCCGGGACCTGACTATGACAAACCCGACACCCCCAAAGTACCTGTAACTTAAAATGCCGAAGCTTAAAATGCAGTCGCCCGCAAAAAACCTTCAGCCCCTGTCCACTCTGGAGCTTGAAGCCCTGATTTTTTCCGCCAAGACCCTCCTGGCACTTTCTACTACAAGAATCAGCATGAACGCAAAGACCCCTGCCGGCGAGCCAGCTGCAGGTGCGAAGTGGGATTTTGCCACCTCGGGATTGACGTGGCTCAACCGTCTTAGGCTTGGGCTCGAGATTCTTGTTTGATGTTTCAAGGCTACTTCTGCAGCTTTGCTATTACGAAGTTGGGCATTGTGCACGGACGGCCAAGTCGCAATGCTTCGCGGGTTTGGAGCGTCGGTCTTCCATATTCTGTGAGGCCTCTACTACAGTAGAGGCTTGAAACAAAGGGTTTGCCCAAATTTCGCGAAATAGTAGCTACTAGTATCATTGACACCGCAGCATATCCTAAACTACGCCCCGCAGCCTCTGAACCCTCTGTCCCAAACCTGTCAATGTTTCTTTAACCCCGAGACTTGTAAACCCGAAGTGCAAGTCCACTTCAGCGGTGGGCTTGAGCACCAGATCTTCGAGGGCTCTACAGTTTTCAACTTGGGGTTGCAGTGCCGACAAGAGCAACCACCCACCCCCTCCCCCCCAAAACAAAAGAAACAAAACAAACAAGAAACCGCTTTGTTTGTTTAGGGGCTGCAGTGCACATGCTCTCATGCCAAGCCCTCGAACGAAAGCCTTCACCCACAAACCCCTGAACCCCCCGGAGCCCGGATCTCTCTAGCCCCAAGAGAGGAACCAATGACCGAGGCTGGCGCAGGGGGGCGACGCAGAGATTAGAATCGAGCTTTGAAGAAATCTCTCGTCAACTGCTAAGCTCTATCCCGCGCGCCCTAAACCGCAGCTCTGACGGCATACTGCCTTAAACCCTCATCTGAAATCCCATGTGACCGGGTTACCTGAAATTCGCTCGCGCAAGCAACAATACGTGATGTAGACCGTCACTGACTGTGACATCAAACTCGGGAATGGCAGCAGAACTGTGCATGAGAAAATAGATCTTGCTGCGTGGAGTTTGGGGTTTTGAGCTGATCGCCAGGGTGGTTGCTCTGAACCGGGCTTCCGTGACAAAGTTTGGAAATGCAAGGTATCCACCCGTGTCACCGGAACATTACGCACAAAAATACACAAACTAAATAACTGTTCCTAAACCTGGTTCTAGTCTTAGCGCCTTAACTGCCAACCCAACTGTTCAAGGCATCGGCCGTCGCTTCCGCGTCTGTGTGGAGTGTCCTCGGGTGCGTAAGATCCTACACTGAGGCCCTTGCAAGAATTACTACGTTAGCTGTTTCTCAGGGCTTCTAGTAACCAAAAAATCGAAATTATTTTCAAGTACCGGCAAGGATACCTTAGCCAGAAACGCTAAGTAGTCGTCGTCGTCGTCGTCGTCGTTAGTCGTAGTACAGTAACTAGCAGTAGATGTAGATAGCAGAGGTCTTGACACAAATTCGTCGTCCTGAAAGTAGTCGTGCAGATAGTGTTAGCCATCGTCGCAGAAGTAGCTGTAGTTGTACCATTGTAACATTGTAGCAATTGTAGTCGCCGACGTCAGCGTCGTGGTAGCTGAAGAGTTGTTGTTGTTGTTGTTGTGGTGGTGGTGGTGGTGGTGGTGGCGGCGGTGATAGTGGTAGTTAAGCAGTAGCAGATGTACGGTACCAGCAGTAGTAGCAGAGGGAAAAGGAAGAGGAGCAGGAGGAGGAGGAGGAGGAGTAGCAGTACGTGGCCATTGACTTCGTCGTCAACGCTGCCGTGGTAGAGGTCGCAACAGTACTTGCCGTGAAACTTAAAACGTCACTGTCGCTGTCGTATCTGGAGCTTCTTTTTGACCAACATTTGTCCATGTCAAGCAGCTAGCACCGAGCCATCATACAAGAATGCATCACGTGTTACGTGAAAGAACGCCGCTGGCAGCCAAGGTGCAAAAAAGTTGTGATGTAATCGATCTGGTTTAAGACCTCGTCGTGTCGAGCATTCTCTTCGTTGCAAACGGTTTATCTACTCTTGGCAAGCTTTCCCAGCCTCCGACCACGGGAGCTCAATATGATATTCAGATCCAATCCCCTTAATCAGCACCGCCACCTTCCCTAGACCGTAGACGACAGCGGAAGAAGAGCTGGGATTATCTTTTACCACCCCAACCCGTTCGTGCTTGGATATGGAGGTGGCGAAGCATCAAGCTTGGCTTCAAACCACCCACACCTGCTTCTATGCAAGGCTCCTAAGCTCTGCCACGACGCACTGCTTTACGACAACCGGGTACTGCAAGCTACTTAAGGCCTTATGGGTTTCAGGGTTTGGTAGCGTACACCCAGCAGTTATTTGCATAGCGCTTTGGGGTTTGCGGGCCTGAACTTGGGCCACCCAATAAGAGCAAAGGTTTCCCTAAAACCGACACCACTGGCAGAGACGACGGGGCTAATAATTACGCTGGATCAGGCATTGGACCTTGAAGCGTTCTGGTTGACTGAACCTGCTCTCGTCTCCATTCCGCCGCTGAAACTTCAGAGCTCGTGCAGAACTGTTCAACCTAATCAGCTGAACCTGTAGGCTATTCTACAGACTCGAAAAGGTGATCCGTGTCTATCAAACTCAATGCCCGGGCCAGCGAACTGCAGCGCTTCGAATAGTGACCCGGGTAGAATCACAGCTGGCTTCGTGTTTCAGCAGCTTGAGGGTGGTCGTTAGGTTGCAAGCCGACCAAACCCTAAACTTAAGACAGCAAAGCGGCAAACTTGTGCCAGGGGTTTGGGACAATTCGGCCGCTTTCGGACGCCGGAATCCTTGGGTGCAGGGAGACGGCGCTCTTTTATCTGTCGGGTCTATCGGGTTCAAGGGCTTCTTGTACATATCAACCTAGCCGGCTGCGCACTTCTGTGGAGTGCGCGTGTGCGTGGGCATGTGTTCCTACTACGCAAGTCAAGTGCCTACGTGTAGCAGCGAATATTGCTGAGTCTGCGCGGGCACGCGCGACTCGCCTGTTCGCTTATTTCTGCTAGCCTGCTACCCAGTACCGTACACGTATACCGTGTCTCGCAGATTTTCACGTAGTTAGTAGTTCGTGCTCCTATACCGTACTCCCTAAACCCTCGACCTCAATTATGGGTTTGAAGATGTCGAGTCTGAGGTTTTTGGGGTTAGGCTTGCTCCGGATCTGCTCAGCGATGCCGTGTTTTCGATGGTGGCGCCAGTCGCGGTGATGCGAACGATGATAGATCATGACGACCTTGCTCATAACGTGGCAATGAATGCATGCATGTTTGTAGTTTACGTGTGGAGTTCATGTACGTATGAATCTATGTAACCCACAGCTATTCAAGCATGCAGGCACTTAAGTCACTTAAGTATGTTCTCAGCCTGGTAAGTAAAAACGCCAGCAAAGCCTAATTCAAGCTTAACCCCCCCCCCCCCCCCCCAAATCCAGCACCTGGGCTGTAGCAGCCTCGCGTCGCCAAGATCACGTCTTGGAATTTCGCTAGTCTCCTAACATAGACTCAAGTCAACGATTCAGGTCGCTTGAGGATCCCTGATTCTGCAGGGTGTGCGAGGCTTCAAAATCTTGCAGGAAACATCTTGGGAAGGCTGTGTGTTGACTCTTTGGTTTAGGCTCATGGCTTCTATAGACGTCGGGCGTCTGGAAAGCCAGGGCTTCTTGGGGGGTTGCAAATTCGGCACTACCCTGAACCCCAAGCTTCTAAGCTTTGGATACGGGGCAAGGTTTTGTTTTTCGGGGGGGAGGGGGCAAGGAAGGATTTAGGGCTTATAGGGTTTAGGGACCCTGGAACTCACCAAAATACCGAACAGCAAAAACATCAAGCTTTAGGGGCTTCTGCTACGTGGTTTAGGGTCTGCCTGGTCCCGCATTAATTACTCACAAGCCACAAGCCCAACATCGGGCCGTAAACGATCCCAAACCCCTATAGTTCCAGAATACTCTGAGTTTAAAGCGCAAGAGCTTGACGCGAGATGTCCTGGTCGAGCCTTGAGCCTTAAGCCCGAACTTCCTTCGGAATTTTGGCTCCCCAGTGGTATCCCCCCTGACCATTTGCCTAAGATCAGCTTTACTGCGAAACCCCAGAACAAAAGAAGCAAACACGCATCACTGAGGGAGCCATCCCGACGTAACAGCTGAGCGTGACATACGCCATCCTCCACCTCAATCCCCAAACCAGTTCATTGATCACAAACAGTAAACCCCCACTCCCAAACCGCTGAGGCACCAACCCCTACACTATCCCACACTCTTAACCCCTAAACCCTTAAAACTCATCCAAACCTCATCGAACTGTTGAGATTCCTCGCAGAACGATAAACCGTACAGTTTACATTCCCTAACCGTGAACACCATAACATACCCAGAAACCCTAATGATTCAGGCACCTACATGAAACCCTAGAGCACTCCAAAAAACCCTTCTAGGGACCAATCTGACCAGCTTCCCTCTCCACCCGGGAGCTTCCCTGCGACCGACCTTCCGTCCGCGAGGACCGCCGCCCACATGTCATCCACCCTTTCTAATCTTTCGACCTTGAAACAGGTTCTCTAGGGGGGCTTTGAAAAGCCCGGTTCTAACCTCTAGGCGGGCTTGTAAGAAACCGCTTCGAATTTCTAATCTCTCGACCTTGAAAGGGTCTCTAGACCCTCGAGGGTTTTCCGAAAGCCCGTTTCCAATCTCCACAGGGCTTGTAACAACCCGTTTCTAATTAATTTCTAATCTCTCGCCGAAAGGCTTGTTGAAGAAGTATCTTTGCAATTCGCAGTCTCTATAGTACTCTGCAGGGCCATAAGGAAAAATGTTTCGGGGGTTTTGTAAGGTGTTCAGGGGTGTTAGGAGTTTAGCAGTTGAGAGTTTAGGTTCGCAACCAACAGGTTCTACACTTGCAGTAACGGCTCTGGTTTTGGATGTGGATGATGGTGTCTGGGCCTTCCCAGAGCCAAAGGTCCCATGCACACCAAACCACCAGACCAAGGCTGTATGTAGCTCAGCATATCAACATAGGTGTCAACCGAAACAGAAAGGTCGAACAGCGGTCCTACCAAAGGCTTCCAAAACAGGGCACCAGCAATCAACATTTCAACATGGAACATAGTGTCGAGCAAACGGTGTGCAAGAGCTGTGCAGGAGGCGTCCAAGGCTCACGCTCAACAAAGGAATACTGATACCGCAGTATGAGCCATGAGCTTCTGAGAGATGGGCTTTGCTGTTGAGCTGGATCTCCAGCAAGCCTTGCATCGGAAGATAGGGCTGATGAGTGGAGGTATGGAGCCTGCAGGTGGAAAGGGTGTGGGCCCTCATGTCTTGCCTGAGGTATCCTCAACCCTGACCACAGCCTAGCTCCCATATTCATCACAATGCCTTGTTCCGACCCCGTCCTTGATGTACCCTTCGCGCTTGGACAACACATGATCTTACAGCACAAGTGGATTTCCGACAGCAAAGGAGACCATACCAAACCATACTCGCAACAAAAAAACCCAAGCAGAGGATCCCCAAACTATCCAAAGAAGAGTCCTACGTACAGCTCTGCAATCTCAGCCCGTGCTCCGCAACCTTCATACCCACCAAAACAAACCTATGGAAACAAACTAAATAAACGAGGAAAGCACGCGGCTTTGGTGATTGAAATCAGCGCAAGCCTAATAAATTAAGGCTAAGGTCTGAACTCTGCTTGGGTAAGGGGAGAAACAACATAGGGCTTTGTTTTAGGGCATTTTAGGGTGTGCATGTTGCTGTAGATATATAGGTGGCTAGACGGGGATACTGTTACGATTGTTCAGGCACCGATATTGAACTCCAAACCCGACGTAACCCGAAGCTCCAACCTCTAAGATCCCCGATGCGCAACTCGATTGGCCTACCCTTCGAACCAAGCTCTAAACTCTAAACCGAAACCCAGCACCCTCGCTTAACCCTCAACTCCAGCCCGGAGCCCTAATTACAGCAGACACTGTCTCACACCAAACCCCCAAAACCTGATCCCCCCAAAACTCGAAACCCTCTGGAGCCTACACCCTGGAGCCCCCTGAGCTGCGAAGCCTGTTGAGTTGGCATCCGCGATGATATCGCGCCACATAAACTGAGAGCCCTGGCTCGGGATTTCTGTGGTGTTCATTAAGGCTACCTACAGACTTCTACAGGGGCTTCATGGTTTTCCAGGGCTTAGCATAAGGATTCTTCTTCTTCTTTAAACGCTTTTTTTGCCGGGCGTTTATGTTGAGTCTCGGGGTTTGTTTGCCTTTTGTTGGGGGTCTGTGCTTGCGCCAGAAACCGCATCTTCGGACACCAGAACTGAAGGAAAACAGGCAGCGAAAAGGGACAGACAGACAGACAGACAG
>CAJNJA010061498.1:7685-23045 GCA_905231915.1 Symbiodinium necroappetens
GGTTTAGGGTTTAGGACTTAGGTTTGGGGGTTAGGGGTTTAGGGGTTTAGGGTTTAGGGGTTTAGGGTTTAGGGTTTAGGGCTTACAACAGGCCCACGTCACGAGACACGTGAGTCTCGAAGCAATATCACTTTGCAGGGTCTGGTCTAACATAGGGGCCTATACTTACTCATGCTATTAGGGGTTCTTTCTTGTAGTTTTGGTAGAATATACCCCCAAAACCAAAACTAAATTATTAAGACCGGGCTGTATTGGAGCAATCCCCATCCCCAGGCTAAAACTGTACAAAACCCTACCTCCAGCCGCAAACCCTCAGCCTTGAATCCTTCTTGGAATGCCTTTTGACTTTGTGAATAGAGTTGCCAAGGATGGTTGTGGGGAGCATTATAGTACATGGGCCTAATTAATTACCACTATTCTGTTGGAGGAGCAGGCACCACCGGCCAAAACCCTAAACCCTAAAACCCTAAACCCCCGAAGACCCTAAACCCTAAAACCCTAAACCCCAAGCCCTAAAACCCTAAACCCTAAGCCCTAAAACCCTAAACCCAAAGCCCTAAACCCTAAACCCTACACCCTAAACTTTAGACTCTAAACCCTAAAACCCTAAAGCCCTAAACCCGAAAACCCTAAACCCTAAACCCCCAAACAGGTGGGAAAACCCAGCTCCCTCGCAGCACCTCCCACGAGTGGAGCTTCGCGGACCGGGCGGCGACCCAGGCAGCTGTAGGGTTTAGGGGTTTTAGGGTTCAGAATTTAGGGTTTAGGGTGTAGCCCTAAAGTTTAGAAGTTTAGGGGTTAGGGTTCAGGGCCTGGACCCCAAACTTTTAAAGTCCTAAACTTTGGTCGAAAAGGGCGTCTATGCCGGCTATGACGGCTTAGAGCTCTTTGAGACTGAGGGGGGGTTTTTGGCTTTCCACTGGGTCCACATACATAGGAATGAGGCCCCGAAACGCCATGGGTTTCGAAATTCCATAAGAATGGTAGCTAACACATGGACCCTCTGGGTTTACTTTGAGTGCTATCGGGTTCTTCCTAGGGATGTCAACCCTAAACCCTAAACCCTAAAACCCTAAATCTAGGGATGTCAACGACTCTGGCGGTGTGTTCTCGGATTGTGAGGGCGTAAAACATCTGCCGATGCGAGCTCCCGTCGAAATATTTTTCTTGCCCCGACACAAATCCTAAACTCTACAAGCCCCAAGCCCTAAACCCTAATCCCTAAAACCCTAAAACCCTAAACCCTAAGGCCTAAAGCCTTGAAGCCCTAAACCCTAAAACCCTAAATCCTCAAACCCTAAGCCCTAAACCCTAAACCCCGACACATAAACCTTGAACCCTACAAGCCTCGAGCACTAAGTTTGGTGATGTGGGATGTAGACTCGGACATTTTGCATTTTCCCTTATTTGGGCTGAAGAGGACCTTATTTTCGGGTTTAGGGTTTAGGATTTAGGATTTGGGGTTAGGGTTTATGGTTTAGGGTTTAGGATTTAGGGTTGGGGGTTTAGGGTTTCAGGTTATCTGCAGATGCCTGAGGGGCGAACCTAGCTAGAAGGCTTTGGGTTTCCACAACGGTTCGTTCAAGAGGCCATCTGTGTAGTTCTCTACGTTAGGGTCCCTTTTTAGGGTCCTTTTTAGGGTTTAGGGGTTTAGGGTTCCGGTTTAGGGTTTGGGGTTTGGGTAGTTCTCTCTACATTAGGGTCCCCTTTTCGGGTCCTGGTGACGTACTATTTGGGGGCTTAAAAAGGGGCCCTAATTTAGAGAAGTACCCGTATTATATGTCTTAGTTGGGTAGCACGTACATGTCTATAGGTCTTAAACCCAAAAAGGAACAATAAGCGAACATCTTAATAGTAGCCTACCCATGAACTAGTCAGAATCGTATGACTCAAGACAACCGTGTAACATCTGGTAACTATGGCTGTTGTCATTCAGATCCCTATAGTTGTTAGGTATTTGGGATTCCTCAGAACTCTTGAATCCTAAACCCTGAAATTAGTTAGATTACTTCGACCTTCTAGCCGTAAACTGTGAACCCAAACTCCCTAAGCCCGAAACCCTAAACCCTAAACCCCTAAACCCTAGACCTAAATAAACCTAAACCCTAAACCCTAAACCCAACCCCCCTAAAGCCGAAACCCTAAACCCGTAAGCCCTAAACCCTAAACCCTAATATCCTAATCCCTAAACCCTAAACCACCCTGAACCCCAAAGCAGTGCCCCTTCCTCAGGATCTTCCCTCCGTACCTGCCGGAGATACCACGGCAGGTCCGAACCCCAGGCATTGTCTAGGCCTGCCAGAAGTACCCTTCTACCATTTCTATTTTGGGGTTTTAGATTAGACCTCCCAGAAGTACTCTTCTACCGTTTCTATTTTTGGGGTTTGGGGTTTATGAATTCAGGGTTTAGGCGTCTAGACCTCCCAGAAGTACCCTTCTAGCCATTTCTGTTTTGGGGTTTGGGGTTTATGGGTTCTGGGTTCAGGCTTTAGGCTTTGGGGTTTGGGTTTGCGGGTTAGGGTTTAGGGTGTCGCCGCGTTTTAAGCGGAACAGTAACAGTGGGAAAACGGTAGCCTTGCTGTGAAGTGGACACTGGGGCGAACCAGAGGACCGTCAGGGTTTAGAGGGCAGAGGTCCAGAGCAAAGCTTACGGGTTAAGGTGCTCGGTCTAATTCGGGCGTGGATCTAGCGCTAAGCCCTAAGCCCCCAATTAAACCCTCCTTAACCCTTAGATTGGGGTTAAGGGTTTAGGGCTCCTTTTCCTGTGTGTGTTTGGTTAACCCTAAACCCTAAACCCTAAAACCCTAAACCCTAAACCCTCAAGAAAGAAATAAACAGAAATTGCTTGTTGCTGTTGGCCATCCGGAAGCTCATTTTTTCGGCGGAGACAAACCAATTTCCGTTTCATTTTCGAACGAACCAATTTCCGTTTCCAGCCCCACCAGCCCACAGCCAGCCCAGCCCAGAGCCCAGCCACAGCCCAACCCAGCAGCTTAGTCCAGCCCAGCCCGCCCAGCTCAGCAGCCAACACGGCAAAAACAATCAAACACGTCCAGCATCACAGCCCAGCCCCAGCCCCCAGCCCAGCCAGCCCCACAGCCCAGCCCACCCCAGCCCAACACGCCCAGCACGCCTGCCACAGCCCCAATCCCACCCCACAGCCCAGCCCCGCCAGAGAAGCCAGCAGCCCAGCCCAGATTCAAAGTATGGTTTCAAAAAAGAAACGTTTCGGTCAAAACTTTGGCACCCAAACCCTGAACAATATCTATAAACCGACCCGAAGCCTTGAGCCCCAAACTGCTCGGGAGCTGAGGGCCTGTCGTCGGCATAATTAAACGGTTTAGGCTCTAAGGGTTTAGGCTCTAAGGCTCTACGGGTTTAGGGTTTAGGGTTTAGGGTTAAAGGTTTAGGGTTTTAGGGTTTAGGGTTTAGGGTTTTAGGGTTTAGGGTTTAGGTTTAAGGGCTTATTTGGGCTTTAAGGGTTTAGGGTTGAAGGGCTTATTTAGGCTTTAAGGGTTTAGGGCGGGCTTATTTAGGCTCTAAGGGTTTAGGGTTGAATGGCTTATTTAGGCTTTAGGGGTTTAGGGTTTAATGGCTTGTTTAGGCTTTAAGGGTTTGGGGTTTAGGGTAGTGCTATAAAGGTCTAAGATATTGACAGCATCTTACAGGAAACATGTATACCCCCCAAACCCCCGTACGCAACGCCCAGACAAACATGCAGTATAGGTATTATGTTGCCCTAGGGGTCCATGTACCCAAATAGTATATACATCGGCCCCAAAGTACTTATATAGGCACTACTTTAAGGCCAAAGTATATCTATTTGGGTACATGGACCCTTAGGGTATAGGCTTTTAAGTTTGCCGACTTGGAGTTTTCCACGGTTTGAGTGAAAGACGCCCCGAAACCTTGTTCAGGACCCCAAGATTCTCCCCAAGCCGTTTAGGGTTTTGGTTTGGGGTTTAGGGTTTAGGGCTTGGGGTTTAGGGTTTGGGGTTTAGGGCTTAGGGTTTGGGGTTTAGGGTTTAGGGTTTAGGGTTTGGGGTTTAGGGTTTTGGGTTCTAGGGTTTAGGGTTTCAGGGTTTAGGATTTAGGGTTTCAGGGTTTCAGGGTTTAGGGTTTTAGGGTTTAGAATGTAAGGGTTTAGGGCTTTAGGGTTAGGGTTTAGGGTTTAGGGTTTAGGAAACCTCAAACTCAAAATTCTCCAGTTCCCTTTGGACCGGAAGCTCAGGCATCGGAATGTTGCATAAACTCTAACTCAGTGCACTCCACCCGCGAGATTAGGGACCAGGGTGTGGGTTTAGGGCTTAGGTTTAGGGTTTAAGGTTTGGGTTTAGGGTTTTTTCGCGGATTGTCTTCCCACATCAACGTAACGGCGAGAGGGTTGCGCATGGGTATACTTACTGTCTTAGCCTCAGAGAAGTTCATGTAGGAGCCTTAGTAGCGAGTATTGCTACACACGATTTGCATCAAGAAGAATTAGCAGTATATGTATGTATATCTACACCCAAAGGCTCCATTGTAGTTCCTTTTTGGGATTTCCTAACAGGATCTTAAACATAAACCAGTAAACGGAACTACTATGGAGCCTATGGGTATACACATACATACATACATGCATGCATGCATGCATGCATGCATGCATGCATGCATACACACACATACGAATGCCATCTTCAATGACGAACCCACCCCCATACACTGTCTTCCAGAAGTGCTGAGACTGTAAGCCCCATAACCCCACTAAGCCTGGAAGCCCCGAAACTCCAGACCCAAAGCATAAAGGCCCTTCATAGGAGGCGGTCTAAACCCTTAACCTTATTAAACCCTAGACCCTAAACCCTAATCCCTAAACCCATGCTGGCCGGGTTGCTTGGAGAAATCCGCTGTGATGAATTCGAAGATCCATGCCCAAGCCCGTGGATCCCTCTGAAAGAGCCCTCGAAGGAGCCCTAGTAGGGTTTACCCAGACCCCAAAGACCTACGACCTTTTCAAGGACTTATATAATAAGGAATATCATAATAAGGAGCCCTAAAAAGGTAGGTCAAGTCGGTTACAGGTAGGGTTTAGGGTTTCGGGAACCCTTAAAATTCAGGGAGCCCTTTGCTCCCAAAACCTCCCTCAACCTTCCAACGCGAAGCCCCCAAGGCCTTCCTTCTAGAACCCTGAACAGGCCTAGAAAGGAACCCTTCAAGGAAACCCTTCAAAGGAAGAGCCTCTAATTTAAAATCAAGCCTCCAAAGGGCCTTAAAGGAGCCCTCCGACCCCTAAACCCTAAACCTATAAACCCTAAAACCCTAAACCCTAAACCCCTAAACCCTACATCGTCAAACCCTAAACCCTAAACCCTACATCCTTAAAACCTAAAGCCCTAAACCCTAAAACCCGACATCCTTAAACCCTAAACCCCACATCCTTAAACCCTAAGCCCTACATCCTTAAACCCTAAACCCTAAACCCTACATCCTTCACCCCTAAAACCCTAAAGCCCTAAAGCCCTAAAACCCTACATCCTTAAACCCTAAAACCCTAAACCCTAAGCCCTACATGCTTAAACCCTAAACCCTAAACCCTACATCCTTTAACCCTAAAGCCCAAGCCAGGCGGAACAAAGGAACCAGCAGCTCCTTCAGGCCGCGCAGCGCCGGGCCCTCTGTAGCTTTTGCTGCGGCTCAGAATTTAGAGTTTCGGGGTTCGGGTGTAGGGTTTTAGGGTTTAGGCTTTAGGGCTTAGGGTTTAGAGTCTCGGGGGTCGGGGGTCTAGGGTTTAGGGTTTAGGGTTTAGGGGTTAGGGTCTAGGGTAAGGGTTTAGGGTTTAGGGCTTGGGGTTTAGAGTTTCGGGCTTCGGGTCTAGATCTTTAGGATTTAGGGTTCAGGGCTTAGGGCTTAGAGTTTTGCTTAGAACTTCGGGTTTAGGGTCTAGGGGTTTAGGGTTTAGGGTTTAGGACTTAGGGTGTAGAGTTTCGGGTTTTCGAATTTAGGTAGTTTTCTAAATTAGGGTCGCTTGTAGGGGTCCTTTTGATACGGGCGCAGTACTATATTGGGGACCTCCAGAAGGGATCCTAATTTAGAGAACTACCCATTTAGAGTTTCGGGTTTCGGGTCGAAGGGTGTTTTGCTTTGTTTCCTGAGGCGGTTTATGCAGCTCATCTTCAGGTTCACTGCAGGGTTCTACAGGGCTGATCCCTAAACCCGAAAGACCCTAAACCCTAAGCCCTCAATTTTTGAGTAGGGGCTGGTACCTAAACCCTAAACCCCTGCACCCCTAAACCTTAAGCCCTGCAAGCCTCTAGGGCCCCAGGGCGTAGGGTTTCAGTCCGGGATGGAGAGTTCGAAGCCCGGGGTCCCCCGTCGTGCGCTCTGCGTTTCGGGGAAGTTTGGCTTCAGAAGTTTCGGGGTTTTAGGGCTTGGGGGCTTTTAGGTTTTAGGGCGTTTAGGGTTTCAAGGCTTTAGAATCTCCAGGGTTTTGAGGGCTTCACGGTTTTAGGGATTTTTGGGACTTTCGGGGTTTAGGGTTGTAGTGTTTTGGGGTTCAGGGTTGTTTTGTTGTTGACTCCCTGTCGTCTTGGAGGAGATGAACACGTGGCCAATCAAGCACGAGATCTTGCTCAAAATTTGCGCCCAGCGGAAAATCAAGGGCGTGCCGGAAATAAGCGGCTCGGCTCTGGCGACTACCTCAGCGATGCGAAGCACAGCCTGACACGAGCAAGCTTTCAGCCTCGTCGCCCAAGGTGTTTCTTGGAACTTCGCCTCCGCGGTGGTGCATGGGACAAAACCAAGGTCATCAAAGCCATTATCAAGCCCTAACCCTCCAGGTACCTACTATAGAGGGCCCTAAGGGGCTCTAGTACCCTCTATAGTAGGCACCTGGAGGGTTAGGGAAGACGAAGAAGGAGAACAAGAGCATGGAAGCGGACGCGGGGGCATATCATCATGCCTGCCCAGAGAACCCAATACACCTTCTTTAAGGAATATAAACCTTAAATTATAGGGGCCTTCATATTAAGAGTTAAGGTATATTCCTTAATTAAGGGGTATTGGGCTCTCTGGGTACCCCATTCAGACTTTGAGTGTTACGAACTCGTCAGGCGATCTTCAACTAATGTAGGAACCCTGATTAAGAAACCTTAGGGTTTAGGGTTTAGGGATATATTCGGGTTCATCTTAAGAACCCTGATACTAATAAAGGCCCAGGGTGTTTTTAATGAGGCTCCTCCTACATTAAATCAGGCAGGACCGCTCCACCTCGCAGGTTAAGATCACTGGGCTGACTTCCTTTCTTCCTCCGGTCCGGGTTGAGGTCTTGGATACAAGTTTACATATTTTTGCCATAGTAAAACCCAAGAAGGATTAAAGATCATGATAATTTTTTTCGTCCCAACGGGGAACCAGAGTAGGCGTTTGAGTGGCTGTATGTAGCTCGCTTGCCCGCTTAGACGAGAGGTGAATTCGGAGGATGAAGGTTTGGGGCCTTTAGGATTCGGGAGTTAGGGTTTAGTATAGGGCTTTAGGGTGTAGGGGTTTAGGGTTTAGGGAGCGCGTAGAATGCTTGATGTCTTGGGTTGGGATGGGGGGAGACGGAAGGGGTGGCTTGCGTACAGGCTTCAGCTGAAGCATTTCAGAATCCAACCAGGAACACTAAACTCAGCAAACGCTGGACGAAGCAAACTTCCTCGCTGCCGGTTCAGTTGCCATGCAGCTTATTCAATCAAGGGGCTCATCACCCAGTAAACCCATAGTTGGTATAGCTCAGCGCCATTCTGGGGTTGGCTGCTAAGGACCTATAAGGGCCTTCATTTCCCTAATTCAACTCTATCCAAATCCAAAAACCCGAAATCGAGAACCTTCCAAAGAAACCCTAAACCCGAAACCCTGAAGCCCTAAACCCTAAACCCTACTCCAACCCCTTCAACGCACAAGCGGAAGCCCCAAACAGCGCCTCCCAGCCTCTCATGGCGGGTTTCGCGGTTTCCGAGGTGGCAGCAAAGACTCGGCGGTCGAGGCATCAGCAGGGCTGCTATCGCCATCCACCCATCGATCCATCCAGCCATCCCTATGTAGAAACAGAGTGATGCACACGCATATAAGTACCTAGGTGGGAGGTTGGGTGCCTAAATAGAAAAATATATGTATATAAACATAAACATAAACATAAACATAAACATAAACATAAATATAAATAAATAAATAAATAAATAAATATATATATATATATATGCACACAAGAAGGTAGTTCGCTCACTTGTTTTTTGAGCGTACACTGTTCACGTGTTCCTGATTGTTTTTGGGTGGTGGTGTTTCGTTGTTCAGTGTGCGGAGCTGAGATTCTTCCGGCTCGGGGGGTCTCAAGATCTTGGCATGCGTTTAGGGTTTACGGGTTGAGGGGTTGAGGGGTTTAGGGTTTAGAGTTTTAGGGTTTAGGGGGTTAGGGTTTAGAGTTTTAGGGTTTAGGGTTTAGGGGCTTGGGGGCTTAGGGGCTCAGGGTTTAGGGCCAGTTTAGGGTTTAGGGTTTAGGGGTTTAGGGTTTAGGGTTACTGCTCTAGGGCTTTCGGGGTGTAGGTTATCGTCCGTGGAACAGTAGATCGGGGGTTTGAGGGGTAATAGGGATAGGTGGTATACTGCACAGGGGTATCAAAGCAAACACAAAGAGAAGAGCTCTCGAACTCCATACCAAAATCTCTCAACCCTAGCGCCGAAACGGATGCCTTAAACCCAAAACCACGAAACCCAAACCCTACACCCCTAAACCCGAAACCCTAAGCCCAACATTTAAACCCTGAACCCCGAAACCCGCAACCCGAAACCGTAAGCCCGAAACCCCTAAACCCCTCAATCCGAAACCCCTCAACCCGACCGTTGGCTCTTTGATCTGAAGCTCTTGGCAGCTCCCTGTGCCTTGAAGCTCTGCATTTCAAAAGCCGCATGCTATGGGCAGTTCTCTCAATTAGGGTCCCTTTGGGGGTCCTTTATAACGGGTGCTGTACTATATTTGGGATCTAAAAAGGGACCCTAATTTAGAGAACTACCCATATGGAAGAAAAGATATCTACCATGATGATTCCTTTCGGTTCCACTGACTCCCTTATGAAGCTCCAAAACCCTCATAGAAACAGAAGCCAAAAGCTCTTCCACCATTGCTCCTTGGGGGCCTCCCCTGGTTTTTAACTGAGCGGTAAGTGTATCGGAACTCGATGCCCGCAAGTCTGAGCTCTGAACCCCGCACCTCTAGATCCTGCTTGTGCGGTTTAGGGTTGAGGGTCTAGGGCTTAGGGGTTTAGGGTTTAGGGTTTTAGGGCTTTAGGGCTTTAGGGCTTTAGGGCTGAGGGTTGATGGCTTTATAGGGAAACCCTAGGCCGTCACCCTCCAACTTCCGAGATCCCCCAAAGCTACCTTAAGCTACCATAACCTACTTTCTTGTAGGTTCTTACTCTACACCCTAATATAGAATTTATAGGGCCCCTACCAAAAAAGTAGGTTTTGGTAGCTTAATTAAGCTAAGCTACGAGGCTTTGGAGGAAGGCGCCTACGTCGATGCCCGGGACGAGCAGGGATGGACTGCTCTGGTGTGGCCCGAGCCTTGTGGGCGGTTTAGGGTTTAGGGTTTAGGGTTTATAGATTAGGGGTAGCAGGAGAAGTAGCATTTAGTAGCAGAAAGAAGAATAGTAGCAGTAGAAGAAATAAGAAGTATAGTCGTAGTAGTAGTAGTAGTAGTAGCAGCAGCAGCAGCAGCAGCAGTAGCACAAGTCGTAACCGTAAGTAGTAAGCAGTAAGCAGTAAGTAGCTAGTAGGTAGAAATTGGTGAGTAGTGAGCAGTCACTAGCAAGTAGTAGTTAAGTAGTAAGTAGCGAATAATTAAGATTAGTAGTGTAGTAAAGCAGTAAAGTAGTAACCTTGTCATTCAGCAAAGATGTAAGTAGCTAACTGTAGAAGTAGATAGCAGTTAGTAGCTAGCAGCAAGGAGTAAGCAGGAATTAGCAAGTACTAAGCAGCAACTAGAGCGTTGCCGCCAGTCAGTAGAAAGTAATCACCAGCAAGTGGTGAGCATTAAGTACCAAGTAGTAAGCAGTAAGTAGTAGTCATTTGTAGCAGCTAGTAGCTGGTTGTTAGTAGTTAATAATCTAGGTTGTTGGCAGCAAGTACGTGGTGTATAGTAAATAGACTCCAGCAACTGCTATTTAGGCGCTGGTACATAGTAGGTTTCCTTGTCCGTAGCTAGCCAACATCAGTTAGAAGCAAAGCAGCTAAAGGTTGGTAGTACGTAGTTCGTACATGGCAGGGCAGGTAGTAGTTTGGCAATCGTATGCAGCAGCAGCAACAGCAGTAGACAGCTTTAATCGTGAAGCAGCAAATGCCCAAAAAGGATCTCGGATGAAGGATGAAGCCCGCATGACCCTGAACCCTACACCCTAAACCCTAAACCCCTGAACCCTGAAGGCCCTCAACCCTAAACAAACCCTCATGAAGCCTTATGAAGCACTTGGGGAGAGCCGTGCAGCGCCCTTATGAAGCCTCGAGCCCCTATAGAGTGCCGAGGACGCCGGTGCAGAACCCTGTTGAGCCTTGGTGAAGCCTTCTAGCGCCTTCTAGGGTTTAGGGTTTAGGGCTTAGGGTTTAGGGTTTAGGGCTTTGGGTTTAGGGGTTAGGGTTTAGGGTTTAGGGCTTTGGGTTTAGGGGTTAAGGCTTAGGGTCCAGGGTTTAGGGTTTAGGGTTCAGGGTTTAGGGTCCTCAAAACCTGAGGAAGCCTTGTAGAACCTTAAAGATCGCTTATGATGAAGCCTTTGTTGAGCCCTAGGTTCTAAGCCCAAGACAAAAAACCCTCTCTCGAGCTTTCCTATCGAGCATTCCTTGAAGAAATCCCTGAAAGCAACCAATGTTGCCGACCCGATTCGACTCAGTTAGGCTTCTCCCTGTAGTAAAAGCATCCCCAATCGAACCCCAAACCCTAAGCCCTAAACCCGAAACCCGTAGCCCTAAGCCCTAAACCCGAAGCCACGCACCTTTCGAACTTTTTGTTGAAGCCCTTATCGAGCCCGAGGTACTATTTACTTTGGATCCCTATTGTGGTAACTTAAGTTAAATCCCGCAACAAGAACCCAGTAAACCACCCTTTCGAGTTTTTGTTGAAGCCCTTGTCGAGAGCCCGAGGTCGATGATGGGTTGTTGCGTTGACCTGGTCATCGTCCTGGCCCAGCACAGCGCCGACCCGAACGTCCGGCTCCCCCAGCGTTCTGTGGCTTCGGGATTAGGGTTTAGGGTTTTTAGGGGTTTAGGGTTTATAGGGTCTAGGATTTAACTGCTTAGGGGTTTAGGGTTGAGGGTGTGTAGGATTTGCGTTTGGAGGCGTTTAGGGTAGACCGTTTAGAATCTGTTTTTGAGAGTTTAGGTTTCAGGGTTTAGGGGACTAGGGTCAGGTTTTAGGATTTGCTCTTGGGAGGGTCTTCCAGGATTGTCGGGTTTAGGGTTTGCTTTTGAGGGGTTCTCTAAGGTTTCAGGGTTTAGGCTTTAGGGTTTACGGTTTGGGGTTCAGGGTTTAGGGTTTAGGGTTTATGACAGTTTATGGTAGGCTTTACGGTTTGAGTAGGGTTTAGGGTTTAGGGGGAAGAGTCAGAACAATCCAAACCCTGAGCCCCAAACCCAAGTCCGAATAAACCCTCAGCCCAAAACCCCAGTAAACCTTTCCCAAGAGATCTCCAGCAGCACCGGCGCCAGTTGGAAAAGAGGCGCCTAAAACAATAGCCAAACCCGAAACCCTTCATAGTATAGCCCTAAACCCTAAACCCTAAACCTATCGATATCTTAAAGGTACCGTTAAGGTTCGAAGACCAAGAGCCCTAAACCCTAAGCCCCAAACCCGACTTCAACTCCCTGGTTCTTAGTAGGGAATGTGGGAAACCCTGGTTCTTCGTAGGGATACGGTTTAGGGTTTAGGGTTTGGGGTTTAGGGTTTAGGGTTTAGGGAATGGGGGAATGGGTTATTGGGACTACTATAGGGGACCTTAAGGGGCTATCGCAAGGATCCATTCCCCCATTCCCTACTAAGAACCAGGGAGTCAAGTTCAAGGATCAGGGCCCTAGCGCTCCCTTAAAAGGGTTCTGCGGTTCCTGAAGCAGCTCCGTGGGTTTTGGGGTTCTTTTGGGATTTGGGGGTTTCAGGGATTTAGGGGTATAGGGATTTAGGGATTTAGGGATTTAGGGTTTAGGGTTCTTTAGGGATTTAGGGCCTACGGAGTACCGGCACTTAGTAGGTAACTAGCCTCCCTCTCCTGAAGCCTGGACCCGAACCCTAAACCCGAAGCCTCCCCCCCCCACCCTAAAGCCCTGTAGCCCAACCCTAAACCCGAAGCCCCACATCCCAAAAAGCCCAAAAAGCCCTAAACCCTAAAGCCCAAGCCCTAAAGCCCTAAACCTTAGCCGGAACCCTTAAGCCCATACCTTAAACCTAGTCTTTGAAAGGTCCTGAACGAGTGCTCCGAGGCGTGTTCTTGCAGCTTCAGGGTCTCGAGTTTAGGGTTTCGAAGATTTAGGGATCATGGTCTAAGTGTGTAGGGCTTTAGGGTTCACGGTTTAAGTCTTTAAGGGTTTAGGGTTTAGGGCGTAGAGTTTATCGGGTTTAGAGTTCAGGGTTTATTAGTGCTTGGGGTTGAGGGTTTAGGTTTCAGGGGCAGTATATAGTATATGTGTGTGTGTGTGTGTGTGTGGGTGTGTGCGCTTCTCTTCGAGGATCTGTGCTTTGTTCGTTAAGTCGGATTATCGAGCTTCGGACTCTTCGTATTTGCTCACGCTCAGATTCGACATGTTTCCGAGCTTTCCACGACTTCGGGGTTTTGGGGTTTTCAGGCATAGGGTCATGGGTGAATACCAGAGAGTGAATAAGTGCGAAAGGGTGTTGGGGGCGTGGTAAGTGGTAAATAGGGTTTTCTGTGTAGCATGTTCACCTTTACTTCAGCTTGTGGTTTGTTAAGGCAGAAGCGGGCCTCCCCAAAAGCCCAGCCTACATCGACCATGCCTACGTCAGAAAGCCAGGATACGGAGCCCGCGCAAGCCAACCCTGCCTCTGTGCCTATTCCAGAAGAGGACGAAGCCTATTCAACAGCTAATCTACAAGAATACCTAATTCAGAAAAAGAGTCTTCGACCCAATCCGCTTAGACTTAGCAACCCTAACCTTCATATACCTAAACCCCCAAACCCTAATCCCTAAACCCTAAACCCCTAAACCCTAAACCCTAAACCCCTAAACCCTAAACCCTGAACCCCAAAAAGGCCCTGAACCGTACTGTTTGCAACCCCAACGTCAAGCGAGCCCTAAAGGCTAAAAACACACAAGCCATGTGGGACTTTCCGAAAATTGGGGTACCTTATTTTGGGGTACTTATAATAAGGATCCTACTATTTAGGGTACTATATTAGGGTCCCCTATTTTCGGAATCCCCCAAGTAACCTTCTAATTCAACGCCAATGTAAGAGTAGGCTCTACACTTCCGATGAAACCCTCCCGAAAACACTTGATCATACCCTCAGCCCACTCCTTCCTGAACCTTAAATCCTAAACCCTAAACCCGAAACCCCTAAACCCTAAGCCGTACACCCAAAGCCCTAAGCCCTGTAGTGCCAACCCTAAACCCTCAGCGCTAACCTGTCAACCCAAAAGCCTAAAGCGTAAGTTTTTTTCACCTTAACCCTCGCTCCCCAAACTCTACAAGGTTTAGGGTTTGGGGTTTGGGGTTTAGGGTTTAGGGTTTCGGGATCGGCATACCGAGCTGCGATCATCACGCAGATTAATAAATCCACATGTTGTGGCCAAAAAGCCTGAGGAGCTTTTGAAGATTTCCCAAGCATTCCTGGGATCATAAAGAAAGCAGGAGATCTGCTCAACAACAATGAGGAGGTAATTGTCGAAAACCTCCTATTTCCGAATGACCCGGCCAAGCACATCCAGATGAATCTGGTCGAGTTCCAGAACTTGTCAAGGCAGTTCTGGTGGTGTCAGGAACTAAAAGTTGATGACGGAAAAGTCAAGACAATCCTGACTGAAGCGGGTCTTGGAACCGACCCTTCCGATGCTTCCGCATCAGATGTTCTGAAGAAAACAAGAACTTTCACTCCAAGTCGCCCTGGTCACGTGGGTTTGGGGTTTAGGGTTTAGGGTTCTAAACCCGACAAGAAGTGACGATCGCCGTCCCGTGCAGGTGCTCGACCATCTTCAACTCCAGGGAGATCAGGCCAGCTTGTTTCGAAGGGTTTAGGGTTTAGGGTTTAGGGTTTTGGTGTTAAGTCTAGGACATGTTCAGGTGGGTAGTTACCGTTATAGGAGCCTTTTTTGAAGGTCTATATTCCTGAAAGAAGCCTTATAGAAGCCCTATATACCCTAAACTCCGAGGGTTTAGGGTCTAGGGTTTCGGTTTTGGAGGCGAGCTCTCATAGTCTTAGTTCCTCTGACGGTTCCTAATAAAGGTTCCTTCAAGGCATCTAGAAGGGCCCTTCAGATCTTCCGAGGGTTCTTCAGATTTCCAGGGGCTCTTCAGATTTCCAGGGGCTCTTCAGATCTTCCAGGGTGTAGGGCGTTGGGTTTGGGGGTTTACCCTGGGTCTGTGCAGGGGGTTTTTCTTTGTAAGCTTTCAAAGGCTTCTCTCTACCTGTGCTTAAATTTAACTGGGCTTTAGGCTTTAGGGTTTAGGGTTTTACAGTTGTGGTCCCAGAAATTAAGAACAGCGAGGAAAGCAAAGGCGGGCCATGAAGCCGCATGGGTAATGACTGACACTCCCTTCTGATCCCGTCCCGAGGTACCCAAAACTGTACGATGTGTGCTGAACCCGTTGTGTTCCTTTCCCTGCTGACCCAAGATCCCAACATGTAGGGTGTGGGTGCCCAAACGTTAGTAGGCCTTCTATATGTAAGCCGTATGTGACCTTCATAGTGGTAGCCCTTGTGGTAACTAAAACGCCTGGCTTGGATGAGCTTTAGCTTCTATGTCCTTCCAAAGCGGGACTCAGGGCTGGTTGGGTGCGACGACTGCGCAGGGGTGTGTGCTTATGGGGTATACGGGTGGTTGTCTCGAAACCCTAAGCCCTAAACCCTAAACCCCTAAACCCTAAACTCTAACCCCTAAACCCTAAACTCTAAACCCCCAAGCGCGAAGTCGTAAATCCGAGGCCCAAGCTCGGAAATCCGATGCGCGAAGCCTTAAACTGCAATCCTTGGAGCCGAGGGTTTGGGGTTTAGGGTTTTGGGTTTTACCGTTGAACCTGAAGCGCGAGCTCTACCCGCATTCAAACGGTCACCCTTAAGGGAGCCGTCGCTGTGAAACAGTACGTCATCAAACTCTTCAAGGAACCCGGGGTTTGGGGCTTAGGGCTCAGGG
>CAJNJA010061509.1:13127-23546 GCA_905231915.1 Symbiodinium necroappetens
GGTTTAGGGTTTGCGGCTTAGGGGTTCATGGGGTTTCCTGTTGAGGCGTCTGAGTAGGATAGAGGCAGCGGGTGGGTTGGGGGATGTTGTGGGGGATGCCTTTCAGTTCGAAGCAAAAAGGCTACGGCTTTAGCCGTGGGGGGGGGGGGGGGGGGNNGGGGGGGGGGGGGGTTCAGGGCTTAAAATTATGTTCTTGGTGAGGCTTCATGTCACCAAGCACCGGAAACAAATAAGACGAAACAGAATCAGGACAATGCAAGTTGCCCTTGGGGCAACGCAACGACCGGACATACGGTATGCAACGACTTCTACCACCATGCCAAAAAATTGTCGCGAACCTCTCAACCCCAAACCTTTCAGCTGCTACGCAAGTGTAGGGGCTTTTGCGGAGGGTTCCGAGGAGCAGGCGGCTCATGATGCTTCAAGGGAAAGTAGCCCGTATACCCCCAAACCCTTCGGTAAGATAATTAAACGGTTTCCTACACCCTAAACTCGAAACCCCTAAACCAGATACGGCTTTGCAGTGACCATAGCAGCAGTTGCGTCGCCACTCGCCCACGGCAAAATTACCCATGCTAACCTCAAGCCTATAAGCACCGAGGCTACCTGCAGTCTCCCTCATGGTTCCGTCGTTTTTGGTTTTCACAGACAGCTTGATCTTTCGGATCCTATAACATAGTAACCCAAAAAAGGAATTACAATGGAAAATCCAGGTAAACCCTAAATCCTACACGCTAAGGCCTAAGGCCCTCAGTCGTAAACCCCTGAGGCCCCCAAAATCAACTCATGGCTGTGGGCTAAGACCTTTGTTGCAGATAAGGGGCACGGCTAGCACGCCCGTCTTCTTGCCAGCTCCTGCGCCATTTAGGATTTAGGGTTTAGGGTTTAGGGTCTCCATGCAACTGCTACAGCATCCTTGCTGACATCTTGTGAGTATGGTTGATGATATATATATATATATACACCCTGCATTTCCCAAAATAAGGAATATACCATATTTTCCATAGTTTAGGGTCCTTAACCCATAGTTTAGGGTCCTTAAGGTAATGCAGGATCTATATCATCACCAGTATGGTTGCAGCTTCTGGGCTTCGGCCTTAGGAGAATCAACCCGGTTCATGATGCACTGCACTCTCGAAGCTCCTAAGCCCTAAATCCTAAACCCTAACCCTGAACCGAGCACGCAAGAACAAACCCACTGCACAAATCGAAACCCCTAGCCGGCCCCGACACCCCACAGTTCCTGGACCGAGAACTAACTGCCTTAAGTTACCCTGCGGTGCCGCAACTGTTGCATGTTTCAAGGAATGCCACAGCTTGAACTGTAACTACAAGCCCCGACCCATTATTGATACAATTTTGATACTTATCTCAACCTGGACACAACTCTGATTCGCTAGACCCGTCTCTTGTACACCTCATACCCAAAAAACATCCCCAAAGGCAGACAGGATTGGCGAGAGAGCGTCACTCATCAACAGCGCCAAAGTCTGGAAATTTACGAGAAAGCGGGCGTTCCCGGTGGACTTCCCCCAAAACTCCAAAACCGAAAGTAGAACCCATCTGTAGTACATACTGCTACATTCTGTCCTTGTATGTGTGTATAAATATATACATACATATATGTATATATATATATGTATATATATACACACACGCAAACACAAGCCCATAGAACCACATAAAGAGCGCCAACAAAAGCAAATTTAAACCCGTTGAGAACCCTTGACCTCCACCCGAAGAGTCCGTCCGGGCCCCAAAGCCCTAAACCCTGAACCGTCGGACGGTTTAGGGTTTTAGGGTTTATAGGGCTTTAGGGCGTTAGGGTTTTCGGGTTTTAGGATTTTGGGGCTTTAGGATTTAGGGGTATATGATTTACGGCCTAAGCCGGCCGGCCTTCTTCCCCATCCAGGCTGTCTGCCGCAGCAAGGAGTGCAGGGAGCGCCTCCCCGGCCAAGATTCTGAGGTTTAAGGATGCTTTCAGGGTTACCTATAGTCGCCGTTGTACTTCCTTTTTGGGGTTACCTTTTAGGATCCTTAATATAGAATTGGTTAAACCAGAAAACAGAACTACAATGGAGACTATGGGTAAGAACTGACTCACTCTTGATCCGAAACTCTCAACTTGTCTTGAAGGCAGCCACCTTAAGTCTTCGATCAGCCTAGCTTGAAGTGTCCCTTTGGCGTAAAGATAGGCTCCATGCCATTCTTACTTGCAGCACCACACAGAAGCTCTTGCTGGCAAGAGTCTCATGGGCTATTGGCTTTCTCGGAAGGCAAAAGGGTGCTGAATTGATTTTCATCTTGCGGGCCAAGAGCAGCGTCCTTGTACTCCTTGGCCCGCTGCTGTAGCTCGGGGAAGGCCTCACGCTTGCCCTTGGCACCGCTTTCCTTCTTGCTCTGAACCCTAAACTAAACCCTAAACCCTAAACCCTAATTAAACCCTAAGCCCTAAACCCTAAACCCCTAAACGCAGCCTCGTCGTCCGGGTCGAAGGCCTTGGCATGGGTGAACGATCACCCACTAAAGTCCTCCGGGAGTTCGCCTGCAGCAGCCTGGCACTCCCCGACCAGTCGCAAAGACTGAGAAGTCTCATCATCCACGCGATCTTCGATCTCAACCTTAACCCTAAGGCTCAAAATAGCCCAAAAGCCTTATATAGTATGGTATTTGGGCCCAAAAGCCTTAAAATGTGAGGCCTCAGAGCCTTAGTGTAAAGCCCTTCATGCTCAACTCTTGAACTTACGCTTAAACTCTGAACCCGAAGAGCCTGAACCCTAGATACAAATCCTCGACCCAAGACCCACAACCCTAAAACCGAAGCCCGGACACTCCAAACACAGAACCTCTTGCGGAACCGTCATAGAAATCACTATCGAAGCCTTCTGAAACCTCTCTGGTAAGCCTCACGGGAAGCCAAAAAAACAACAACCCTAAACCCTACTTATAAACCCTGAACTTTAGGCCCTAAACCCTAAACCCTAAACAACAACCCTAAACCCTACTTATAAGCCCTAAACCCTACTTTACTGGCCTTTGCGGCCCCGGGCGCGTCTGGAGGTAACGCCGCCGCCTCCTCGAAGAGCGGGTTCATGTTCAGGGTTTGGGGTTTCATGAATTGCGGATTCAGGGTTTCAGGGTTTAGGGCTTTTAAGGTTTAGGGTTTGGGGTTCGAGGGTCTAGGGTTTAAGGTTTGGGGTTTGGGGTTCACGGTTAAGGAGGGTTTGGAGATTGGGTTTCGGGTGCAGGGTTCACGGCGTGAGATTTCCCACGTTCCGGCGCATCGGCTTAATTTTTGGTCTGGCAAACTTGCAAAGCCCTGAACAAATAATTGCGACACCTATGTGACAGAATGCACACCGTAAGCAACGAGCCCTTTCATGTCAAACATGTTGCAAGTGCGTAGACCGACGCCTCTCACAGTAATGCATTGTTCCTGTTCTTGACCGTAAGTTCTACGCCACTTATCTGGGTTCTTGTTAAGGGATTTAATGTAAGTTACCATAATAGGGATTTATAGTAAATCATATGGTTTCCTTATTGTGGTAACTTAGATTAAATTCCTTAGCAAGAACCCAGTTCTATGAGCCTGAGGCGTTGGAGCCTTCGGGCAGGGCTCTGGATTCACACTGCATAGTTGTAAAGCACATGTCAGATGTAGGTCCCTAAACCCTAAACCCTATATAATCCCTAAACCCTAAACCCTATAATCCCTACACCCTACAACCCTACAATCCCTAAACCCTAAACTAAGAGTGGGAGACGCCTTCTTCGACCTGAAACCTGCAACCCTCAGCTCTGCCCTTCCACGCACGAGCCAGACCCGGAGACTCCAAAACCCCTTAATTCAGGAATATACCTTAGATCTTACTAGGGTTCTTAATATAACTTAAGGTATATTCCTTAATTAAATTAAGGGGTTTTGGAGTCTCTGGGCAGCTCAAAATCTATTTCGCAGCTTCACTGCCATGCTGCCTCTCCTACCTCTCTTTCGCTCTCGCAACCCTCAAGCACAACCGCCCGCCCCGTTTGACCGACCGACGTGAACATGTTCCAGCGACAGAATACGAAAAAAGCCGCTTAATTCCCTCTGCCAAGCATCGCTATCAGCGCGATCAGCACACTAACTTGACAAGAAATCTTCGTAGCACACACATATCGGTTATCGTCGCTTGTAACAATCTTTTGCCAAGAATAACACGCTAGACAACTTATGGAACACCTAAGCACTTAGAGATCTCCGCAACTCTGTAAATTAAACCGTAACACAACCTAGAAGCCACCTAAAACCCTGATCCGAAAAACCCTAAACCTAAAACCCTACAACTTACGGGGTATGGATGAGGACCCAACCAATGCCACCAGCAGCTTGGCGTGGCCGGCAGTCTCTAGAGTCGCCTTTCCTCCTGGGTTTAGGGTTTAGGGGTTCAGGGTTTAGGGTCTGAGTTTCTTCGATTTTTCTGGTGGTTTTGCGGGGTAGGGTCCGATTTAGGAGTAGCTGTTGATAATATCTTTAGGGTCTAGGACTGAGTTCTTCGATTCACGGGTGCTTGGTAAGGTCAGTGTTTAGGGCAGTGTAGGCAGGGAGTAGGCAGGGCTTAGGGGTTTAAGGGTTTAGGGCCGGACCTCCGGAGGCGAAAGAGAGAGAGAGAGAGAGAGTTTAGGCATGGGGATTTTGGGGGGGGGGTTCAGTTAAAGGAAACTACAGGTGGGGAGTTTAGGGTATGTAGGGCTTCTAGAAGGCTTCTATAAGGTATATAGACCCTCTATAAGGCTCCTATAACGGTACCCACCCACCTGAAAATGTCCTAGATTTCGGTTTCATCATGTAGGAAACTGAGTAAGAAACCCTGGCCTACCATAACCCCAAGATATTAGGGTTCTTATGAAGAGCCCTGATAAAGGCCCAAGGTTTCTTAATCGGGCTCCTATATCAGGGCTTCATGATTAGGGAGCTGGGTTTGCCTTCATGGAGACGGTGCCCTCAACAGATACCTATATATGAACTTCCTATCGGCTTTCTCGGTATCCTTGCGTGCTCCTAAACCCTAAACCCTAAACCCTAAACCGTGAGAATTCTTACTTGAGAGATGAAACTACTAGGACCCCTGAGACGCCTGGAACGAAACACCAAAAGCAATTAATACATCATGCTGAAATACTACATGTTATAGTATATTACATTATACCGTCTTCTGTTGTATCTAAACTTTTCATGTTGCTACATTGTTGTATGTTGCACTATACTTTATTTTATTGAAGTCCTACGCCCTCCCTTCCCATAGCTCTGCAGCCTCTAAATGCGCAAGCAATCACATAAGTAATACTCAAACACCAATCAATCTCGTTCTTTCAACGCATTACCCCTGAACCTTAAACCCTAAACCCTAACGCCTAAACCTGAAAACCCTAAACCCTGAACACTAATACCCCTGAGCCCGAACCGCGGAAAGCCTAACATAAGCCCGCAGCCCTCGTACCCTGACATCAGAAACCCTAAACCCGCAACAGCCACCCAGACCCACATGATCCACACAGAACCAGGACACCAACCCTAAACCCTAAACCCTAAAACCTAAACCCTAAACCCACCAACCCAAGAACAACTAGCAAAATGAAGCTGCAGAAGACGACCCCGAAGCCCTAAACACGGAAACCTTTATACGGTTTAGGATTTAAGGCTTTAGGGTTTAGGGTAACCCCCCCAAACCCACAACCCTGACACTCAAAACTGCTAGCAAGACAGCCGGGGCTGGTGCTCTCATGTCGACCGGGCCTCAATTAGATTTTGGATCTTAAGGTGTGTCGGGCTTTACGGTGTAGGCGTTTGGGTTTAGTGGTTTTGGGTTTAGGGTGTTTATGCGCGGGAATTTGTTTATACGGTTAAACATCATCCGTTGTACACCATGATAAAGACCTACAGTGAGAACAGATGATGGTCTATAACAATAAGCAGGACTTTGCAGGACAAAAAAGCATCATAAAACGTAAGACGGAAAGATATCTATTTGTGTAAGTGTGTGTTGTAGAATTGTTGTATAAATAATGCAACAGGCAACCACACAAACGACCAGAATGCAAACATGTACATATACATATGCATATACATACATATATATATATATATCTACGTATACCTATACGAACTACATACATATTTATGTATATGCATTTGACATACATATAGTTACAGTTGCCTGTCTATGCTCACTTTCTATTCAGGCTGAACACCACAGTTATCCCATGGTTGCAGACACGAGAGTAGATCAAGGCATCCCCTGCGGAGATCCGGTCATCTTAAGGGACAATAGGAGGGACAACTAGAAGGGACCCCTAATCCTAATACTCTATCTAACCCTCATATACCCCTTATATAGTCTCATAAGGCCCCTATATAACCCCAAGGGTCCCTTGAAGGGTCTCTCCTTTAGTCCCTTGGTCATCTGAGTCGATGGAGTAGGGTCGGAGGTGCTCCGTTTTCCGGAGCCTCGGGACGAAATCTTCGTAGTCTGAGATTACACAATGAAAACAACCAACCCTAAACCCTAAACCCCGAAACCGAAACCTTAAAACCTAAAGCCGTAAACCCTAAAACTCTAAACCCTAAAACCCTAAAACACTAAACCCTAAACTCCCTAAAAGCCTAAAGAATCCAACAAAAAGACCTCCCGGAGCCTTCAAGTTCAACTAGAGCTCGAGACACCGGATTTGGGACAACTCGCTGCGAAGCAAAACTGCAAAGCACTAACTCACTACATCGGGTTTAGGGTCTAGGGTTTCGGGCTTAGGGTTTAGGGGTTTAGGGTTTAGGGGTTTGGTTTAGCGTTGAGGGTTGAGGATTTAGGGACTCACTATATTCGGAACTCCTGAAAATAATACGAAGTTCTTTCATAATATATAAGGATCGACCATAGATTATGCTGGTACAGGCAGGCCACGGACTTGCTAAGGCTTGAGCCCATAGAGTTTTTTGCTGAGGCCCGGAAGGGTCCCCCAATGCTTCCTGTATTCGGTACTTTCAGGCCGGTGTGTACTAAATAGAGGGTCATACCCTACCCCGTTTTCAGTGTACCTAGTTCTACGGTTAGGATCTGTTTTGTACAAGAAATAGGTACACCAAAAAGGGGTAGGGTATGACCCTGCAGGTAATGACGAAATAGGGACCCTTACGGCAATCGGCTCAGCACAGCACAGGCTGGAATGCTTGGAGCGCCGAAGCACGACGACAGAGCCTTCTCAGAGACTTCTTGACCAGTTGACTGTAAGTTGACGAGATTCGGGTCTATATCGGGTACTACGGTTATACTATGAGACGTAAGTAACACTACATTAGACCGTAGCTATGGAACCTTGAAACAACATGCTATGACTTTACAGAGGAACCATTGAAGCACGATCACCAGCAGTAGCTGACCAGTTCTCAAGGAGGTAGAAACCCAACATGCAAACGTATCAAAGAAACCCTAAACCCTAAACCCTGAACCCTAAACCTTAAACTACGCTGAACCCTAAACCCTAAACCCTAAACACTGAACCCTGAACCCTAAACCCTAAAACCCCTGAACCCCTAATTAACCCCTAAACCCCTAAACCCTAAACCGCTCGGATCCTCAACCCAAACTTTCAGCTCCTCTCGCAGTGAGCTTGGCCAGGAGCTCTTGCAGGTTCCCCAAAAAGCCCCTAAATCAAGGAATATACCTTAAATTATACGGGTCTTAATGTTATGATTTAAGGTATATTCCTGATTTAAAGGGTATTGGGTTCTCAAGGGAGCTCTTTAAGGTTTCCCCAATCGCCCCTAAATGATCAGGGTACCCCTTTTTTCCTACTCTTCGGTCTTTATTAAAGTCTGGTTTAGGGCTTAGAGTTTAGGGTTTTAAGGGAACCTCAAGAGAAAAAAGGGCAAAAGGGTACAACTGGGGAACCTGGTATCTAAGTCGCTGAAAACAGCCCGCAATGCATCCGAAAGACGGAGACCTGAATGGCTTAAAGCAGAGGGTTTAGGGCCTTTAGCGCCTTTAGGGTTTGGGGCCTTTAGGATTTAGAAGTTTAGGGTTTAGGGGTTTAGGGGTTTAGGGTTTAGGGGTTTAGGGGTTTAGGGTTTAGGGGTTCTGAGTCAGGTTTGAGGATCAGGATACTTTTGATCAGGCGACGGAATGCTTCTGCAGGGGGGGGGCATGTAGATTTGGGGGCGCCCTAGTGCGGAACAGCCACGAGTGGGATGTCGGATGTTTCGGGTTGAAGACTTTGGGGGTAAGGCCTCGGGAGGTCCCACGAGAATCCGATGTTCAACCCTGCACAGCCACCGACGCTAAACCCTAAATGCCCGGCTCCCAAAAGTCGCAAAACCCCGAATTCTAGAGATAAGGAACCCGAAAGAATAGTATGGCTCTTCAAGCCCCTAAAAGGGGCAGTACGATCTCATCAACCCAAAGCCCAAATCAGTTTCAAAGCCCAAAGAAACCTGTCAGTCCATGGATCTGCGCATTCCTTCCGAGGCCGAGACCCTCTTCGAGACGCCCAGGTCGCTGGGTGACATGGCCACGAGTCTGGTTCATGGCGACGGTCGGCTTGTTATTTGGGTGTTTTTAGGGTTTAGGGTTTAGGGCTTAGGGTTTAGGGCTTTTGGGGTTGAAGCTTTCGGCATCCGACCGGGGCCACCCTAGAGCTATCCAACACCTGACAACCTACTTGCTAAGCCCCTAAAGCAGGGTTAAGGTTAGGGGCCTGTGGGTCTAGTCACAACCTGTGGAATTGTGATCGCATGCCAAAGAATCAACCCCATTGACGTAGCTGCAACTGGTTGGTTGCCAAACAGCCAGATGAAACCCTCAAAAGGCAAACTTTCAAATGTTTCTAAAGCCGCAGGCCGTCCCCCCATACTCCTAAAAAGAGCACCGCCAAAAGAAAACCTAAAAGTTAAAGAAGTTGAAGGTTTCATGAAACCTTCAACTCCTTAACTACCCATATACAGAAGACATGTTGGAGCCCTCTTTAGGGTTTAGGGTTTCAGGTTTATTTTTATTTCGGAAGTTCTGGCCTGTGCGGTTGGAGTTTACGGAGCTGGACCGACTCGAGGTTCGTGCCGGCATTGTCTCGAGTTTAGGGTTTTAGGGTTTAGCGTGTAGGATAACACTAAACCCTGAACCCTAAACTCTAAACCCTAGACCCTCAACGCTAAACCCTAGACCCAAGACCCTAAACCCTAAACCCTAGACCCTAATCCCTAAACCCTAGACCCTAAACCTAGAGAGCTCAGACCCTAAACCCACAGAGCTTAAGCCTTAAGACACGGATGCTGAATCTTCGGAGTTTATCGAAGCCCAGCCGCAGATGAGAGCTGCAAGAGCTCTCGATGAACCTGCGTCCTTGCTCGGAGCCTCGGACTTCGCAGGGTGTAGGGTTTAAGGTTTTGGGGGTTTGGGTTTTAGGGTTTAGGGCTTTAGGGTTTTTCTTCTTTACTGGACCTTTTCCTCTCGCGAGAAAGTCATCAGACTAGGTCGTTGCCTCGAGCATTCCAGGCTTTAGGGTTCAGGGTTCCGGGGTTGAGGCTTAGGGTTCAGGAACTCGGGTATAGTACGGTGTAGGGTGTTGGGCTCAGGGTTCTAGTGTTTGAGAAGTAGAGGTGGTGTGGATTTGTTTGCCATGCCCCCAAAAAATGCGGATCCAAAGTACCCAGTGCAGGTAGATATTGTCCGGAACACCATCATAGAATAGGCCCCTGAAGGATGGAAGCGAACAAGCGAGGGTTTAGGGTTACTTGCAACAGCACATGCAGAATGCCTTGTCAGATGCCGTTTCTTCAGACTTGAGACGTTCCCCATGGGCTTTGCTCTGTTGTCCGCTGATGCACGCGGAGCAGGTAGGAAGACAACAGCAGAGCCTTGAGCCCTTGCAACACAGGGGCCTAGCAACTAGCATAGACTTTTTGTGGAAGACTATCCTTTAATTAAGAATAAAGAGGAACACTGAGGATTATATTATTGGTAAGCATTTAGGGTTTTCAATGCAGACCTATAGCAGTGACATGAGCTTGCCCGAGCGAAGCGGCTGAACTGTGTACACCCATAATGATCTGAGGGCTATCCCGCGCTAGCACAACCGTATAAGAGACTATATCTGGGCCGTGTTTAAGAAGTACTAGTTACTAGTTAGCCATCGGCTTTCGGGCAGAACTAATATATATATATATATATTTGTATACATATACCAGAATTACAATAAGGAACCTAAGGAATACTATTGGTATGTTTTCCGGACTCTCTATTACACTCACACCCTTAACTTCTGGTGCCTGAGATTCAACCATTAAACCTTGATCGCTACAGCGAGAAGCCCCTAAACTCCTGAACACTGAACCCTACGCACTAAATCCACGTCACTGCAACAAAAACAATGAACCACTGAACCCTAACCCGC